>CAAKHG010027192.1:7714-35513 GCA_901007715.1 Dactylopterus volitans | reverse complement strand
GGGGGGGGGGGGGGGGGGGGGGGGGTGAAATTCGATTTAGTGAGCCAAAAGCTATTACAGCTGTTACTGCTGGTGCAGAAATTCTATTTGGATTCGTTGATGAAGATTTTCTGTCGTGCATAGTTGGCTAAACTGTTTTAAAGTATCTGGGTCATGATCCAGTTCTTCTCAGGGGTGCACGGAGGAGTCAGGATGAGGGAGGGGTTTTTTTTTGTTTTGTTTTGGGTTTTTTTTTTTAATGTAGGTGACTTTCTTAAGCTGTTTGTTCCCCCCCTCTTGTGGTCCAACCACTTAACTCCGCAGGGTGAAAAAGAGAAGAAAAAAAAAAGTTTGGCTCAGGTTCAGAAATTTAAAAAAAAAAAAACACGCTTTTCTGGTTAATTACTCTAAAATCACTCAGCAGAATGGATGTCTTCTCACATCACACAGCTCAGTTATCTTTGCGAACTTCAAAAACAGCCTGAATTAAAAAAAAAAAAAAAAATAGCTGCCCCCAGTTGATGTGCTAAGTTTTTCTTTTTTTTTTCTTCTTCTTCTTCTCCTTCATGTCGCATAGTAATTACCAACGTGGCACATATATAATTAGTCGCGTTTAAAATGTGTGGATTTGTCGAACACTTGACTTCATAGACGCTTGGACGCCTGCCAGGGAACGGCAAAGAGAGCTGGAACATCAAACCTTCTCACAAAAAAAAAACCTACAAATAAAGCGGCGGATGATTACAGCTGACATTTCGCTTGAATGCCGCCTCTCCGTCGGCGTGTCATCACGGACCCCTGCGCGTCGAGCCCGCCGTCCAATTGTGAAACGGCACTCACAGGCCCAAAACGGGACTTGAAAGCAAACGGCCAGTCAGTGATAATATGGGACCGTCGCAATGCCGAGGCCGGCCGCACTTAGCCGCCCTCCCAGCCACACAGGCGGGCCAGCGGCATTGCGCAGTAGCCAATTAGCACTGTCTGGGTAACTCAAATTAGCAGGCAAACAAAAATAAAAGAGGGAGAAACGGATAGCAAATGCGCTGAAAGTGAGTAAGTCGCCCGGTGGCTTCATATGGTGGCTCGCACAATAGAGCCGCTTGTGGTGGGGAGAAAAAGCCGTGAGTGGGGAGGGGCAGGAGGTGTGGGGGGATGTGGGGTGGGAGGGGTGGGAGGGAGTTCGCAGAGGAAGGGAAGACCGAGGAAGGGGTGTGTTGTGTCTCTGCTCACAGATGCCTATCAAGTGGGAGTCAAGAGATCAACATGGCCAGATTAAGAAAAGTGATGTTATTTCCCCTCTCAGATAAGATTTAGAGGAAGCATCTCCTGTCCAGCGCAGTCGCTCTCCGCTCTGCCAACAGGCGCTAAAAATACCGCGCGGTTGGAAATCGCGAATCATCTCCCTGCAGTTGACAAACTAGACGACCCTTCTGCGTGTTCGGTGACGCGGGAGCGATGAGATGCTTTTGTTTCGTCATTGTAAAAAGTCCTCGCGCGGAGCGCTTTCGAGGAGCTCAGGAAATGCGGGTATTTGCGTCCACGTCTTGCGGCACAAAGTCGCCGACGTTCCCCGGGAACGCCACATAATAAGAAGGTCATGTGTCTGGAAAATGAAGTCATATTCCCATATTCCTGTACTCGAACAATTAGATTTCCGTTAATCTGTTTAAATGTTTTTACAAGAAAAAAAATACTATACATTAATATTGGTCAATGGGCCCATTTTAGTCCATTTAGAAATACCAAGTCTATTTAAAGGACTGCCATTAAATTTGTCACAACCCTGGATGACGCTGCTGATCTGACCTTTGGTGCCATCGGCTGGTTGTCATCACTGGAAGCAAATTGTCTCTCCACTTGCCAGCATAACATTGGCTGTCCCTTACCTTTTCATACAGCATCATCATAGATGCATATTATGGGCTTAAATACGCTTAGCTTGTAACATTTTCCCATCAGCCTACATTGTGCTCAGTGGTAATCTGCAAATATTAAGCTAGATAGTGACAAATTACACAGGCTACCTGCTAAAAATCAGTGTGCTAGCAATGGGTACATGCTAACATCAACCTAGCAAAGCGTTGTTATGCGTGTTTAAATTAAATGCCCGATACTTCCAGTACCACTGACAAACTCACAACTACTTGCATTGCATCGAGATGGCAGTAAAAAATAAATAAATAAATAAAAAAAATTCAGTAGAGAAAAATATTAAAGGATTAAAGAATGTTTTGTGTCAACCAGGAGTTAAACAGTCTCAGAATGATTTACAATTCAAGTATGTATGTAAACAGCTTTTATTTGCTTAAACTGTTTGCAGTTCACTTGAAACACTTTGGAGCGTTTCGTTTCATCACCGCCGGATTAATCATGAGGGCAATCAAAATTCAAAATTCCACAGCACGAAAATAAGAACCTGTTGACACCAGTCGCCAGAGGATATTTTCTCATGCGCTATTACGGCTTTGTTCCTGTCTGCTTCACCTTTTTTTGGGTCACTTTTGATGTGAGAAGCGCTCCGTCATTTGTTGTGACTTGTTCAAACCGCCAGCACGCTTTTTTCGCTGTTGTAACTTGCGGCTTGCAAATTTAAAAAACACACAGAGGGAAATGTTAAAAGGTAGTCATTAATCACATTACAGTAGGCGAGCGCCGTGCCGCTGTGGTGGAGCTACGGCGGCCTCGGAATCGTAATTGCGCTGCGCTGAAAACCCGTGTAATTCAGACGGTGGTTTCCTCTTGACAGTACTGACGTCTCGCTGGGTTTCTCGGGTTTTAAGTTCAAGCTGAGGTCAAACGGGATCGGGGATCGCTCAGGTTTCTCGCATTCAGCCAACTATTTTGGTCTAGCCTCATCTGGTGTTCGCCGTTATACATGTCCCCCCTCCCCCGCTCCCTTGGGAACAGCTTTGTGTGGTTTTTTTTGTTTTTTTGTTTTTATTCTGCCGAGCTACATCATCGCATCGTGTCGCAAGTTCGCTGGCAGTTTTCCCGAATCAGAGTTCATCACAATATCAGTGTCAAGACTTATGAGGGCACCCACATTTGTTGTATGTGGAACTGCAGCTTAATCCCAAACCATGAATGAGAAGTGGCACATGAAGCGACAGCCCCGATGAGTGCATTAACTGCCATGAAATCAGCCTGATGGCGCTTTTTTTTTCTTCTGGCAATCTATTGAACGTCACTGGTTTTGGCAGTTTCAGAGAGAAGTTCGTCTTCCGAAACTGTTTTTTTTTTTCATGCATCATTTGGTGATATTGAAGTATGTTGCACGCTGAAAAAAAGGGCAGATTTGGCTTCACAATAAGCAGCAGAGTGGTGAATATTGTCAAACTCAAAAAAAAAAAAAAATGTTCAAACGGCCTCTAGATGTGTGTGTCTTGGTGGGATTCAATCATCGCTGTATCAGGGGTGCAAGGTATGCGTGTAAGGCCAACACCAGAAATGTCATGATAATATGTCTGCGCATATTCTCAGCCATCCGGGTCATGATAATAGGAAAAGCTGCATTAGAAGGCAACTGGTCTTTGTTTTGGTTGTAGAGGACGTTTCATCTCTCATCTGAAAGGCCTCTTCAGAACTGAAGAACCCTTCATGGTCGGCCTCATATAGGAGACATATCCCTAAGTGTTTTGTATCATAAAAATAAGTTCCGCATCCCAAGCCCTTCTGCTTTTGACAGTTGTTTACCAAATTCTGCTCGGGGAGCAATTCAAAACAGCACCCAGTTTCAACGCTGCTATCCATCACCGTGCACCCATATATTGTTCATGCTGTCGCATGCATACATTTGCCAACACCTCCTCACAATAGAGTGGTGTTTAAAGTGGATCATGGTGGCCAGTGCCGACTCCATTCTCTCCCTCTTCCTCCCTCTGCCCGCTCAACTGCGGTGGCAGGATGTAGTCTGAGCGTTGGCGATTGTGGCCCAGGACAAATACAGGTGTTTCCCGGGCTTGTTGTACCCTCTTCCTGTACAGCTGAGGGGTCGGATCAGCCCCTCCGAAATAGCCCATTCTGCTAGAGTGTGTTTATTCACCTGCACGTCCAGAAACACGGGTTACATGTTTAAACAGGCCAGTGTTCATAGGAAATATTTCACATTAATGAAACGGTCAAAGATGCTTACTTCAGTTATCCCTTTATGCTTCCTTTCTGCCAGCATTCAGCATCTCTGGCTGTGTTCGTAATCACCTACTAATGCACCTTCTATCTACTCGAAGCTCAAGTACTATATCCAGCCTCAGCAAACTATGAGTACAGCAGCCCATTCACACTGTATTCAGAATACATCAGAGAGGTAATTGCTGTATACTTTATGTTGTACATTGCGTCTCAAAAACCAGATCGACGTATTTTTTTCGGTCAATTTCTAGGTTGAATAATATATTTTAAAAAATGCAGTCGCGCTCCTTGAAACAGATGTTATTTGGATAAAGTGATGACAAACTTGGAATCTGCATGGTTACTTTCTTGTTTAATAAGTTTTAAAATTAAAAAAAACAAAGCTTTAAGTTACAGATTAACAGTTGGAGGGCAAAAAAAAATACCGTCTGCTTTGACGTCTGCCGTTGCGACATCGGAAGCGACGCGGTGCATTGTGGGGCAGTAAGCTGTGAACCCACGATATACTCAATTTCATGTCAGATTTAATATCAATAGTATGCAAGTAGGTGATTATTAAGGCAGCCTCCTTTTATTTCCTCACGGAAAGTCCTCTTCATGGGTCGACCTGAGAACAGTTCCACCAAAAAAAAAAAAAATGGTTTTACTTCGTGGGCGTGTACCGAAAACTCTCCAGATATTCACATTTCTGCTGATTTATTTTCCCCCTCCCATTTCTGACATTGTCTCAACATACGCTGAACATTCCCCACCAGCAAACTGTTTCCAGTTGCTCCATACTGTTGTTTGGTCTCACGCTGCGGTGTCAGTCTGCGGGGCTTCATGACTCGCTGGTAGCTGGAATCTCCCGGGTCAAAGTTGTCATGGTTGTTGTCTGCGAATGCCCGAGGCGTACAGGGTCTTGTTTGGCCTGCGCATAGCTCAGGTGTTTGCTTTGCGCCGCTCATCTCCAAGGGTCTCCATAACCATTAACCGGCCTGTCGCATTGTTGCATACGTATCACATTCCTGGGGCCTCGCTCACTGCCACTGATGCACAATGCGCCGGTTGTGTGTTTTCGTGCCGTGCTGGAATCAAAACACGGCGCTATCGGTTTATGAAATCAGCAAACTGATAATGCAGCGTTTAAGTTCCCTTTGAATAATACTTAACACAGCTCACTTGGCGAGCAGGCGGGTAGTATCTGTATCATCTTCGGAGAATGTGTATTTTTGTCTGCCCTCCCTCGTGACGATCAGTGGTTAATGTGAGCTGCAGTCAACCAAGGTTATCTCCATGGATAAAGGAGCAGCAGATTCGAGATGCAAGGTACAGATCTGAAGCCATGACTGCGTACCAAGGCAAGGAAAAAACACTTTAAAGCCAGGGTGAACATCGGCAGTATTTGATTTTGGCATGATAAACACAGATAAATACTTTTATGTCATCTTTATTTAAAACCAAACTACGAATTTGAATCGGTTCATAACCATCTTGGCTTTTTGGTGTCACGAGGTGAAACCCCGTCATGACTCTGCTACAACCCGACACCCTCATCATTAATGTAATCGGGGTTTGCTGTCTGGAATCAGTTTTGTCGGCTTACTGTAGATTACATTTAACATTAACCGGGATTACTAGCACATTATTCTGATTTACTGCAGTTAAATGAAGTGTTGCCCATTTGGTTGTGAAAAGCACAGACCGGCATTCCTTCAACCTGCAGAGTCAGTCTGCAGCTCTGTTTAGAGAAGGAGCTCCAGTTTTTGTATCCTGATGATATTAAATGAAAAACGGTTCTCTGGTTTCTTTTAGATTGGATTGTCTGAAATTACAAGAGTATTATATGTCACTTTTCCTCTCAGAGCAGGATTTGGCTTTAAAGATAAAGAGACAGAAACTTGGTATTGGGATATGCGTGTGATTAATATGTGTGCGATTAATGAGGTTAACTTTGATGCCCTGTGCCAAAACACGTTATCTTTCATATAAATAATAAACATAATACATCATTCTTTATCTTGAAATCAAATTGATGTGTCTGGCAATCTTATCTACTTATTTGATTACTTGTTGTGGATGTCTGCTTTGCCGGTGCCTATCATTTAATGACTGGATATTAGGTCATGGTTATTACCGGTGGCCCATTAAGCTTGTAAAAAATTGATATTGTCGGCCCATTGGAGATCAATTTTTGGATACGTTTTACGGTCCAGACGTAAAGGTAATGACGGCCTTGGGGTTAAATAGCTCAGAACTGAAACATTAAGTGATCATCTCCGATGAGTAAGATGATGAGTAACAGTCTAATAGGATGAAGCCGCGCAGCACAAAATGAATGAATGTAGTTTTCTGCTCATTGACCTAATGGAAAACCATCAAAGTAGGTTCTATGAGAGAAAAATAAAACATCCAGAGACGTGAAAGGAGTTCGGAAGCCGGAGCGGGAGAGTGTGCAAGATTCAGACTCACTAGAAACTTGTGCTACGCTGCCTAACGTCGCCCGAGTCACTTGGCTTTGAATTTGCGAGAAGTGTTAAATCAAAGTTTTTCCAATGAGAATTTGAATTAAAAGTCAATCAAAAAAACAATTTTCTGATTTAATACGACACAGGCTTTAATCTACAGTGTTTGATATTGCCCGGTTTTTCAACAATTAAGCCTTTTCAGGGAAGTGAAAGTTGGAGATTTTGTGTCAAATCATGACTCCCAAATATTTTATCCCAAACACACAATAACTCTGGTTTCCCGTCTCTCTTTCATTAGGACCAAAGATGCTGAGCCCATAGCAGGAAAAGAGATCCAGGTCACTGTCTGCGATGAGGAGAAGGTTGTCTGCGGAGTAACGAAGCACACGACATGTGTAGATATGATTCAGGCGTTACTGGAGGACCACAGGTCGGTCCCAGAGAGCAAGCGGCTCCTGCATGGAGAGGCCAAAGACTTCTGTCTTGTGGAGAGGTGGAAGGGTTTTGAAAGAGCCTTGCCTCCTCTGACCAGAATCCTGAGGCTCTGGTATGCCTGGGGTGACCAGAGATCCTCCATCCAGTTCATTTTAGTCAAAACCAGCGATTTTGTGCCTCAGCCGGCTATGAAGGGTGGAAAGCCCAAGGGTACCAAACCGAAGCGGTTGGAGCACGGTCGCGCCAAGTATCCCCAGTCTCTTCCCGTGGAGAAGCAAAAGCGCATGGTGAAGAAAGCTTTCCGGAAGCTGGAGAAACTTCACAAGGAAAGCAGGATTTGCCCTGGCAAGGAGGAGATTGATCGGATGGTGCAGCTTATTCTGAACCAAGACCACACGATTAGGGAACAGATTCAAAGGATGAGGGACCTGGATTTCGAGATTGAGAAGTTCGAGATACAAGTGCAGGAAAAAGCCGAGTCGGAGATGCCGCTGGCTCAGGCTTGCGGCTTGAGTTTGGAGGCTCACGACGCGGAGCAGCTGCAAGAATATCTGTACACCAGCGACGGAGTGGAACAGCTGGAGCTGCAGGTTCAAAGACACCAGGAGCTCATCCACCAGCTGTGTCAGGACATCGACGCCGAGCTGAGGAGGGCCAGCTGCCCACTGAGCCCGGAGGAGAGCGAACAGGGAGGAGCCACGGCCGCTTCCTGGATCCCCCCGGAGACGGACGAAACCTTCTACGCCGCCGAGCTGGAGAGGATGCAGACCGAGCTGAAACACAGCCTCCTCGCCGGCGTCTCGCTCCACAACCAGGCCGCGGAAATAGACAAGCAGCTGAAGTACTACGATGCCACGCTGCTCTCCAAGGACCAGGAGTGCTGGCAGCTGGCCGCCCATCTGAGCTCGCTGCAAATCGGCGACGCGGCGGAGGAGCAGTCCGGTCCCGTCGGGCTGAACGGCGAGACTCAGTGCAGCGTCCCACAGACAGTCAGGCTCAAGCACAGCCTGTCCCCTCTAGACGTTACAGACACAGACTCAGACACTGGGATTAGCTCCACACACAGTCAGGACTCGCTGTCCCCCTGCCTCGACTTCCCTCCCCCACTGGACACAGACGTTTGAAAGGCCCCGTTGACACTGCGATTTCATGTTGGTTTGTTTGCACCGGCCCCAGTTTGTGCCTCCCCGGCGTTGCCCTCACATTGCAAATCACACATCCAAGAGTCCGTTTTGTCCTGAAAGAGAAATCCCTGACAGTATCTCGTTAACCGAAAAGGTCATTTGATTTGTTTGCTTATTAAAAAGAAGAGTTCTCAAAACCAAAATATATTTATCCATTTTATTAGCTTCCAGTACTTTAGCTTCCTTTTGTGACTCGTGGTTTTTTTCTTTTGTTAAAAAACACCAAAAGAACTAGTCGGTTTCAGTTTAAATCCAGATAAGCACAAGCGTTTAAGGATGGATATATATCTGTTGGCGATGTTGTTCAGAGAGTTGAATGCATCCATGTGTTAATCAATTAATGTTTCAGAGATACAGATGCTTGCGGTGGCATAAACAAACACCCCTTTCCCACTAAAGGAACTTTTGTCATTTCCCCGGGATTTTGAAAAACGCATTTCCACCAAAATCCCCTGAGGTAAAACTCGCCTCATCCACAAACTTCACCTGAAAAAAGTACCTTGCAAGAAGGGTAGGTTTTCCAGATTCCCTGGAATTCTTGAGGGGCGAGGCTGTGTGCTGAGGAACGCTGATTGGTGGGACACACTTGCAGCGCCTGCCGCACTTCCATCCACCTGCCATGTTTGAAGTCAACGTGCAGCTGCAAACTTGTTTTGTTCCATTTCAACAAGTTTCAGACTGTTTGTGTTTTGACTTTTCAATCTTAAGTCATCAGCCTGATTTGAAAACATTTTCCAGAAATTCGGGGAGGTGGAAACGCAAAACCACACAGATTACCAGGAATTCTTTTACCCACATAAATAAACTCCTGGGAATAAAAGTTCCTGGAGATGTTGGAAGAGGGGCTAAAATGTAAATGATGCACAAACTGGCGCCACGCGCGCACGGTCCATCAGTCCATCGCTGAGTTAACTTTTTTGAATATAATTCTTAAGCTACAAACAAGCTGGGTACCTAAGTTGAGAAGAAAGAGCATTTTTGCTTCATTTCTGTCACAGGCCCACTAATGTTAGATAAAGAAGAATTTGTGCTTCCTGCTTTTGTCTGCGAAGGTTGTCAGTCCTCCAGGTCAGGGTCGCCTCAGAAGGGCTGAGTCATGATGGAAATGACGAGATGCGAAAACGTCTTCCAGAGCCCGCGAGTCTGGTTTCTCTCGACTTCGCACAACTGGCTTCATACTGTTGGTATAGTTTCCGAGCTATTTGTGAAGCTGCACTTATTTGTACACAGTTATCTAGTCTATTAACAGTGTTTTATATTAAAACAATTGAGATTCAGATGTAGAATTTGATATTTGTTTGAAACAAATTAACATATTCCTCTTGACCACTCTATGCTGTTGAGAACTACTGTAAAATATTTTTCAAATGATGCGTGCACAAAATGTAAAGACAATTTGTTAAAACAATTGAGAAAAAAACCTATTTATTTACCATTTAATTATAATTAACATATGATATTGTATTCCCCTCTGAGGCAGTAAACACCCTCTGCTAAATATGTGCCTGAACCATCACAGGTTCTGAGTATTTGATCCATAGTATATCTGTGTTAAAAGCACAAGCCATAATAACGTAAAATGTCCATTTTAACTTTCTAATAAACTGATACCGAAAATGTCAGACTGAGTTTTATTTGCCATTTCTTTCAAGCATTGATGCTCGGTGTTGAAATTTAATTGTGATTCGTAAGTTTTTTTTACTGAATGACAAAATTAACAAAATGCAAAACTTGAATTACGTACACTGAAACAATTTTTTTTTTCATAATTTTGAAAGTATCTTGTTTCTACTGTGACTTTTTATATACTAAAGCAGATCTTAAAAGCATGTTTCATGTTTTGGAAATGGTTTTCCATGTTTAATCCTGAACACAAATATTCCAATACTAAAAAAAAACTAAAAAAAAACATCCCAATAAAACTAATCTGAATTCTTAGTTACCCTTTGAACGCGACATATTTTCGTTCAGGTAAAAAGCGGGAATATGAGACACCCATGTGAGGAGGAAGAATGGGGTGAGGGTTGAGTCAATCAATCACCTGACTATAGATTGACAGGTTGAGTTTGCAGCAGTTCTTTTCACCTGTACAAAAGAGTCTCTGTTACAATCATCATCGCCTGACATAAACCACTCTCATGTTAACCATGAGACTAAAGCTATCTTAACCTTTGGGAATTATTCAAGTTAAACCTAATCCCTGATCTTTATCTAAATCCATGAAAATATCTTAAAAACACCACATACGATTAACACACACACACACACACACACATACACACAGCATCTTAAATAACATTAACATTGAATTAAATGACATTTTCAGAAGCCAAATTTGTAAGTGTGTTTAAGTGTGAGAATTCAGCTAAGTTGCAGACCTTTAACTTTTAGGAAAGGGGGTTGATCACGCCGAAAAATGACCACAACAGATGAGTGCAACCTGAACCCGTTTTCAAATTTGCCTCAATCATCCTTACACATTTTCCTTTTCAAATAATGTTATAACAAAAAAACTGTCAGCCACAAGCCAGGCTGATGGGTGCTCTTTTAGCGCAAGCTGAATTTCACAGATTCCTCGAAGCTTCGAGTCAGAGAGAAATGACATAGCCAGCGCACAGCCCCCCCCCGCTCCGAGCGCCGCAGCATATAATCAGACAGGATGGTCGCCAGGCAAGCACAAACAACGGCGAGCTCTCTCTCCTCCTGTCAAGGTGCCGCTGACAGACTACGGCTTTGTACTCGGGGCAGAGTGGGGCTGGCTGGTGAAAAAGCAAAGGATATCCATTTCACACACTTATTTCTCAACCCCCATCACCCTCCTCCTTCCAGGCTCCGAGCCTCTGCGTAGCTCCATCAAGCATGAAAGGCCAGGGGTCTTATAGTGTGAATAATCTGGCAGTGCTGCCTCACACTTGTTGATGGAGTGGTGGGTCATTATGGTACTTGTAGCATGTTCATCAGCGGGCAGGCACCAAACTGGAACAAAGGGCGGTTGATGGGATTCATATTCTGATGCAAATCAGACCTGTGGGTGGAAATTTTTTAGGCACTGGAACGAAAAATAACTTAAGACCGTTGTTCTCCCAGAGGCCAGGTGGACACGGAGGGGCTCTGTTGCTTGGATTCAAAGTTTCAGCTCATTTGGGGAGGTCTATTCATCTGGTTTTCTTCAGAGTTAAAGCCATTAAGTAGAATTTTGTCATCAGTATATGAGAACTGATGCCAGACAAGAAAAGGTTTAACCACTTGTCAGTTTAGAATACCTCCATAATGATTTTTCCTAAGACATATGACCAAAGCAGAACATCTAAAAACAGCTCCTGTGCAAAATCTAACCTGGGACTCTGCAGGTGTACATCAAGCAGCATAGACTGGCATGTTAGAACATTCCACACCAGTAAAAGGTTTACAACTAGGTTTCATCATGCCTTCTCAATGACCAGTCACCTTGAGGACGAGTGACGACTGATGAGTCATCGAGTAAGTTTCTCTGCGAAACCGATTGATGGCTGAACACAGACAGACCGAAAAAAGGCCCCAAAAAGTGCTCAAACCTTTTAAAGTGGTGCATTACGCTTTGGTGGTCTTGATGCATCCACCTGATTAGAATTTAAGGCCTCCCTGTGTGATTTTAACCAGCCCTTTTACTTTGCTGATGAACACGCTGAGGCGTCTGCCATTAAGTTGGTGGGTTCTGAATGTGGGAGCCATGAAATTGAATGTATTAATGATCTTCTTTTTTTTTTTTTTTTTTTTACAGTGATAAAATAAACATGGGATAAATTTGACGGCTGACGGCTCCGAAAGCCCAGTGGACATCTGTGCATCTCCGCTGGAGTATGACGACACTTCCTGATTGCATGGAGGGTTAAAAGCACAAGTAATGTTTACGTCTTCCCCCTCCTGCAGATCAGCAGTGCAAAGACGGTCAGCTCCCAAGTGTGTTCGCCAACAACAATAATTACAAGGACCCAAATTACAGCCAGGCTGCTTGCAACGCTCCATTGGTTCCGCCCTCCCTGTTACTGTGACTGGCCAGTTTGGACAAACCATAATTTGTCGTCATCTGTTGTTCAAGCCGAGCCTGACAAAGATTCCACACCTTAACAGTAAAAAAAAAAAAAAAATACAAATATATACCAATATAAAGTCATAAACTGAGATGAAAAAAAGTTTGTGTGCACTTTTCTGGCGTCCTATTATCTTTGTGCACAGACCACTGAGGGTAGAAGTGAGATAAGGGGCAGGAAGACGTGAGATGAAGGCCACTGTAACAAATGGCTGTTGCGGCTATATTCGTGTTTGATCTGGTTATGCAGCTTCCACCAGCTATTTTGCAATTAGCACATTTCAGCTCAGTCAATTAACAGCCTGTTGCTAACGCTATATGGGGCTGGAGGGTTAGCTTAATCAGCTTATCAGTTTAGAAGTGGGGGGAAAAAAAGGAGTTTTGTCTGAAACTATTATTTTGTCAAGTCCACGACCGTAGAATTCAGTCATTGGAATATTAACTATAATGTGACCTACAAATCGATTTAAGTTCCTATTTATGGAAATATTATGAGGGAGTGATTTAATGACCTGTGATTTAATTTCCCAACAAGAACCTTTTGTTGAGTGAACCAGTGACATTCAGTGACCTGAAAAGCAGTTTACCAGTTGTGGTTAGTGAAAAGAGGACCAATATTTGATGTAAGCTGAATCCTTTTTAATTTCTTTCCCTCTTTTCATAACAAAGTTAACCGCATTGAAGCTGAGTGACATTTGGAAAACCCACTGATAAAAACGTTAGTCTATTAGAGCGAGATTGATGAGATTCTGGCTGCCGAAATGAACATGTTCCACTTATTTCTGCAGTGTGACGGGGTAATGGTTCTCGAGCTGCGTGTAAATGCATCCTTTTTTCGCCCCGTCATGCATTAACAACTTTCAGGAGGAACATACGTGGCCATTCACACGCTAAATCCTGCACAAAGATTCTCCCACAACACCCCTCGCACTGAACTTAGTGCGATTATGCCACAAACAAAAATCTCTCCACTCCACGTCGCATTAATTAGAGGAACATTCGTCTTCCCCGCATCTGCCAAAAACAGAGTGGGGGTGATGAGGACTTGAGTCAGTGGTAAGTGGGTCACAGGGAGCTATAAAATTACCTCTTACATCACACAGCGGCCCTGCATCACTCCTATCAGCCAGCCTAAGTCACATCCACGGGTCAGGACTTGTTAAAATAGTTCAAGGGCCTTGGGCTTAATCGCCTTAATCAAAGCACATTTGGAGTGCCACCCCATCCAAGTGCCATGAATCATTTCATAAAAGTGCCCAAGGAGCAATAAACTGTGCCTGCTGCCACGAACTAACAAGGGGGCAAACAAGGGAAAGCAACATTACTGTGTGCGTGTGTGTGTGTGTGTGTGTGTGTGTGTGTGTGTGTGTTGTGCCTGGTGGGAAACTTTCAAGCTCCCGTTTTACAGAAGGCAGATTTTTAGAAACATGATGCAAATGTTGCAAAGGCGACGCGCTTGCAATTGAGTTTAAAAATGAACACTTTACCGGCGCACTCTTCAAACGCGCACTCATTAGGCCTCCCACCGCCCTCCTCCCCGTCAGCTCTCGTAAACACATTTCATGAATGTTAATTTTCACCTGTATTAGCGCAACAATATTGGCGGTGAGTGTTTGCTTGTCCACAGGTGTCTCGTCTGCTCTTATTTTCCTCCCACCTACGTCCCTCTATTTTAAGACGGTGGAAACACTTGTTGCTGCTCGGTTAGGTGAGTTGACTGGTGACACGGGCAGAGGAGACCACCTCAGTATGCTCAGATAGTTTAGATTGTAATAATAATAATGATAAAAAAAAAAAAAAAAACTTGAAACTGTACTAATATGTACAAGACGAGGCAGAACTGTCATCTTCACTGGGGGGAGTAAAAACAATTTGGTGCAGTATGTCTTGCTAATAATGCTCCAAAGAAAAATTACGGAGCAGCGGACAGAGCCTTTTTCTATAAATCTGAGAGGAAGGAAGTTAAAGTCGGCGTTGAGAAGTAGCTGGCACCAGGTCAGGCAGGCGCCCACGTTGGTGCGTAGGAGAATACATATAAGTGGTGATTACCTTTGCAATGAGAGCTCTATGGATTTTTGTCGTAGACAAGCCATCATCTCCCAGGTTGGTTCCAAAGGGGGCTATTTACATTTATTGACCTTTAAAAAAAGGTCACTAAATACGCTCTTGCTATTTAAACCGGACATTTGGTAGGCCTATTTCTAGATGGATCATAAATGCCACGGTCAGTGCAATTATTATTATTATTTTTTTAAATCATCATTTTAAGGCCGAGGGGCCTGGGTGGGGCGAAGGACAAATAGAGTTAAAGCTGCAATCCGACAGATTCCGCTCCTGGTTAATCTGGCGCCATCTGTAGTCACTGCTCGTAACGGCAAATGCTGACGAGTTTAAGTAGCAGCCTGCAGATCCTCATTTTGAAAAGGTCAAAGTGGCTCCTCCCTCTTCTGTCACTGCTCCCTGCAATAGGTCCAACCGAGCCAAAGTCCACAAAATGTTAATAATTTATCACCATTGTCTTGTTGTGGAGACATTTTTGATAGCAGTGTAAGCTAGCAACCTGTGCTTCGCCAGTTAAGTGCCTTTATTGTGAAGCTGCAGTACCAGAAAGAGTTTTAATACACCATTTTTGACGCAAATGTCACCACCAACGACCAGTTCCTTCAGTCTATATTTACTCAAAATGCAAAACTGCGCACATGAAATGATGTCCCGCATCCAATGTTGGGAGAACTGGAAAGCAGCTGTTAAAATTGGGAGAAAACATGTAACAAATGTCTTCTTGTTTAATTTTTGTGCCAATTTGCTCATCTGCACTTGTTGAAAAGAGCAGAACCAAATAAGTTGTTTCGCCATTGTCTCTCTCACACAGAATATTCAGATGATCCCTTTCATCCGAGTCATAATAAAAAACAACACTTGAGCATTTTACAAGTTTGCTTTTTTCTTCTTTTTTTTTGGAGGGATGTAATGTCTGAAATAGTTGATTAAACAAAGATAAGAGAGCAGCTCTAGTCAAAACAGCGATCATGACCGACATTTCATGCTTTTGAGTTCATCTGTATTTATTGACTTAAATGATGAGGACAGATGATTTGTATGAAATGATTAATGGTGACATGCCTCCCTGCCTCACACCTATGACTCAAACACTAGGCATCCATTCAAAAAAAAAAAAGGGAAATCCTGATTTTACACATCTTTCTAGCCATTTATTAGTCATAAAGAAAGGTAGTCAGACTGTGGAAGCGCAGCTTTGTCAAATCTGAGGGGGGCTTTTTCTGGTTTTGACGGGAAAAGTTTGGATTGTTCCGCCTCATTGCGGCCAAAGACTTTATGCTTTCAGGTTGTCTGTCTGTCGGTCAGTCCCGTTCTTGTGAATGGAATATCTCAGGAACACCTGAAGGGAAAGTCTTCAAATTTGCCACATATGTCAACTCGAACTCATGGACTAACTGGGCCAGATATTGGTGGTCAAAGGTCAAAGTCGCTGTGACTTTGAGTGTCAGAAACGCTTGAGGGGGAAAGGCTTTAAACTTTGAAACAAATGTCGAGTTCATTAGATTTTGGTGGTCGGGAGTCGCATTTGTGACGTCACAAAGCACACGTTCAGGCATAAGCCATGTGCTAATTCTGGCAACATTTAAGACGAACATCTAATTGGATGAAAGAAGGAATTTCTTTTTTTTCCGCAACACATTTAAAGTCTCCATGACATAATGTATATTGTGGACGGGAATGGATCTAAACTGCAACTTGAGCGGTTGGCGGAGGCACACAACCAGAAAGTCCAGTTAAAGTTGTCACAGTACTTTTAACTGAGTCATTCTCAATGCAGTGGGCAAGTATGTTTCTGGAATGTTTTTTTTTTTTTTTTTTCCCCTGCAGTAAAAAGATGACAAAGAAAAAAAAATCTATTCCAGCCATTTTTACATTCCCTTGAGAACACAGAGGCCCTTTTTGCAAGTCCACATTGCAATGACGGCATCTGATAGTATTTGAGTGTTGCCGTTCCTGAGGTGGACAAGGACCATACCATCACTTCCCATCTCCTTCTGATTGCCACCGAGTCTGGCGTTCTGATGAGCTACTTACGTAAACATGGAATTCGTTTATGTCTCTTCCCTTCTGCACAAACCTGCCGCGTGACCTCTACACTCCTCAACGCTTCAACTGCCGTTTCCCCCCTCGCACACTCGGCATAGGATGCCTGATTAGTCCTGATCTTCATATGGTTTATGCTTTTCCCCCACAGTGTGCAATCAGGCTGGCGAGTCGTGACCTGGCAGCGCAGAGGGAGTTGTTAAATTCACCGGAGTCGCAAATCATCACCTGTGGGAGTCGGAGACTTGGAGATCCCACCCGACCAGAAACGTTTTTGTTTTTGATTTTTCTTGTTTCATCAATTTACATTTTTCTTGTGTCAGTGTTGCGCAAAAATTCAGATATGTGCCAAGCACTGAAAACAGTATCAACATTTTAGGTGACAAATGCCATCTACTGTCTGTAGTAATTATGATCGGAGCAAATTAGGAGAGTAAGTGGTGACAATTTATGACCAGAAAGTCTTAGAATTACGGGTAGGTCAAACAAACACTAGGACTCTGGCCTGAGAGACCACCGTTTGTTCCAAAGTTGCTTTTTTGACCGAGCTATGACCTCTCCCAGACTCCCTCCATGCATTTTTGTGCTTAACCCTAACCAGACCTTAGTCACAACACTTTTATTTTTCAGTATTGGTGCGTCAGGAACAACATACTGTTGTTTGGGTGAGGATTGCTCTGATAAACAAGAAGCGGAGTGTAATGGATGTACCTGTGAGAGAGACTTGCGTCATCACTATTACTTCGAAGCCATTCAGGGTCAGTAAACAACTTAGGAGAGCGGGCTGCAGAGACTGCAAGCCGCCGGTGCACACGCGGCGAGAATGAACTTCTCCGTGACATCTCGAATCATGCAATTAAAAGTCTGAGGAGAAATGTCTGCATATTTTCAGATTGATTTGCATACTCATAGAATTCAGGCCGTTTTAATGACAGGAGGGGGAGGTTGACAAGGTTATTTAACATCACTTATGTGGGGGGGGAGTGTCAGACACATTTTTCAAAAAAAAAAAATTTTATACTCTGATTGATAAACATGTCTAAAGAGGATTTTTTTTTAAAATTCAGCACATCGTTTGAAGCTGGACTCTGAGTCCAAGCGAGGATGCCAGAGCATCTGCAAGAAATACAGTTTCTTCTCCTCTCATCAAAGCTGCCTCGATGACTCTATTCTAGTTTTTAATTCAATTAGTGTTGGTTTTATATGAGAGCAACATTGGGAAAAATTGGAAATGGAAGAGTCTGTGCCATCAGGTTAATGCAGCTAATGAGATCACAGGGTCTGCTCTGGCTCCTGGACATTTTAAAATCAGGTTCACCAGAAGGCAAATAGATCCCCTTTCTACTGGCCTGACCCCGTTTTAGAGCCCCATGTAGGACAAAGGGAGCACGGCCTTGCTCAGTGACTCAAATTCAACATTTATCTGAATAGAATATTTTAAAATCACCATCTGTTTGCGTTTGGCAACACTGTATCAGCAGTCCTATATGTGTGCATGTATATTCCATATGATGTGCATTTGTTCGTTTTGGCTCATGACGAGGCTTTAATGCGCCCGAATTATTTATTTTTCATTCCAGCCATATCCATATGAAAGATAAATATAGTGGACTGAACTTGTCAAACCAGGAACATAACATAAAATGTGTTAACAAAAATCGGCAGCAGTGAAAAGACAAGTCCTATACTAATTGAGCGCAATAAAGTACCTCAGTTAAGGTAATTTCAGGGAAACATAAAAGGCATTAAAAAAAATTTGTTTGGTGTATGGAAGCAGTAGAGCGTGAGGTGATCGAGGGAAACAGTGGCACATTCTGGTTGTTTGGGATTTTGCACCACGCAGCTGAGCATTTTTAGCGATTATTCAAAATCCATTCGTGGACCGCGGTTCTACCGTCAAAATAGAGGCCTGCATGTCAAGCTTCCTCTCACGCACGCCTTTACGTTTGTCCAACAGCAAGAAAATAAATTAATTAATTAATTTAAAAAAAAATTTTTTAAAAATGAACACAGATGAAGCAACGTGTACGCTCGAGAAAATCTGATGCACAGAAATCGCCGGTAAAAAAGCAAGCGAGTCTTGCCCGTCCTGACAGCAGCGTCAAGGATATTTCTCTCACTGCAAATGTCAGGAGGAAAGGAGACTTTGAAGGAGCAGCTTGGCTCCGAGGAGATTTGAAGTGGCAGACTACTTTAGAACAACATGCCCTGTGTTAGATCTACTGTCCCTTTGATGGTGGGCTAGATGCTCTCTTGTTTCCTTTGCCGTGTCTTGGCGAGATGACAGCAGTAATCTAGACGCGCCTCCCCACCGCCCCTCCCCCACGAGAGCTGGCACTTTGAAGACCCCGGTCTGTTTGTGAGATTAATATGATTTGGGACCTGCATCCTGAGGGGGTCCTGTCATTGTCGCAAACAAACCCGGCAAATCTGCGCATACAGTATATACACAACACACACATGCCCACCGGTGCATGCCCAAGCACAGACATGGGAAATACACACACACACACACACACACACACTCAAAACCTCATCCCACAGCCAAAGTGTCTTTGACCACTTGTTGCCATGGCAACTGAAAGCACACTCAGCTCCTTGGCGGCCGTACCTCTATTGTAAAAAGGTGTAAACAGCCACCATGTTTTCAGCATTCCAGCTTCCACTTGTGGATCTCAAATCAGATATGACCTTTTTAAATAAATCGTCATAAAGATGCAAATTTTAAAGTGATTTTTTTTTTCTCCTTTTGGTTTTTTTTTTTTTCCAGCATAAAGATGAGACGGAAAAAAAAATAAAATAAAGATGAGACGTGCCGGAATCCGTCTTCATTTGAATAAACAACCCGAGACAACCTGTTTCATTTTGTGGACTCTGCTTTTCCGCGTCTCTATCTTGACAGGCAGCCAGCGTACATTGGATTTACAGCAGAGAATGAGGCTGACTCTGACACAAAAGAGCGCCGCATTCCTCTGGCTCTCGGCGTATGACGTCGCAGGGCCTGGCGGGCTGGGCTCCCCTTTTTTTTTTTTCCATTCGCTCCTGTGCGCTCATGTGCATATAGGCTTCCTGTGATGTTTCCTGTCAAAAGGACGTTTAAAAAGGCAGCAGCCTTGGCGCAGGAATGCGAGAGATACCGAACGAGCTGGGCTGTCGACCTTGGCCCCAGAGTTATTTGCGCATGGCCATTTTTTAGGGTTTGTTTTAGTCTGGAGATGTGCTCTACTTGTGAGAAAACGCAGTAAATGTCCGAAAAGGAGTGAACTTAATTTGTGATTCCAAAACAGGCTGAAAAAAAAAAAGTAAATTGCAGTCCCTTTATCTCACTGAGCCTTAAACTTAACTGCACATTTCAACCAACTCAAGAAAGAAGAGTACGCACGCAGCGAGAGAGCAAAACCATCTGCTGGCGCAGAAAGCCACAGTGGTGAAGAAAAAGGCAAAAAACCTCTAACCTTTTGGAAAAACCTAACTTTTGGAGTTAGGTTTGTTGAATTTGATTGGACCCATCATCCCCTATTAACACAGTGCACATTAAAATGAATCGCTGCATGCCCAGTAAACACAGTGGTTGAGACTCCTGTCATGTGGCTCAAGCAGAGCCTGCTCTGATTACCGTACTTTAACATGGTGGAATCTTGCCTGCGAGCTGCCAAGAGATGAGCGCTTTTCAATTTTCTGCGCAGGAGTGCAAGGACTGCATTATCTCAACATTAGTCACCATCATTTCGCAGCGCGCAACCCGCATCTGGCAATTTGAACTTGTGGGAAACATGCCACTTAATGACAGTTACCTTGACGAGTCAGAAACATATGCGAGTCTGTAATTTTCTGCTAAGTGAGAGTGGCTGGACTTATAATTCTGTCGCCTGAGTGTCGAGGCGATGTACTACTGTCGCATGAAATGCATGTCTACACACTCACAATGAATGTCCTCTCACTTCATGAATGTCACTCTGCTGTCTTCATTCAACCTGAACACCTCTGCGCTGGACTTCCTTATCAACATAAGGAATAGTAGTTCAGAATGTTTGACTACAATGATGGGATTATCAGTATTGTGTATTGCCAATTCATCTTGATTCTTAATTCTGTAAATTTGCATGACAACGTGCATCCACAGTAATACCAATTATGAGGCAGATTCATGGTGCTGCAGCATAAGGTGATAAAACGCCGGGGCCTTCTGGGTGCCATTACATCCTTCAGTCTCTGCATTAGAAAACTACACCATAAAAGGGATGGAACTTATTGTACTATGTTAGGAAACTGACCAGAAGGTCAGTCATCGCTGCTCCATAAGTTCCGTATGGAAAAAAGGTGCATCAGACTTCTTGTGTATTGAATGTTTTCTTTCTTAAAAGTCAGTCTTGGTGAGCAGACTCGTCTAAATGAGGCTGGTAAAAAAAAAAGGCAGCGCAGGAAGTCAGGGAAGTACAGTGTTTATACAGAGAAAGGTCAGCACTCACAATTGACTTTGTATAGAGACGTGTCTCGAAACGAACACACACATGAGCCCCCAGAGCTTAGGCCAATATTGCCAATAAGGCGCTGATCTGCTGCTGAACCACTGCTTTCTCCTGCGTCTTCAGTCTCTGCCTCATAAAACACACAAACACGGCAACAACAACGACAAGAACCGCTCACCTATCACAAAAGCCGCAACCTCTCGAGAGCCTACAAGGTATAGGACCCCTTTCTGAGTGAATAGCGTGCCAGACGTGTCCACCAAGGATGCATTTAATTGAGCTCGCGGTTGAAAATCGAATATGAAATGAATCCCTCATTGACGAGTGCAAACATGCCGCCAGAAAAATAATTAGAACTTCGAGCCAGAAATGATTTTTTTTTCTGTTTTATCACAGTTTATAGTCCAAATTCATCATTGCAGCAGGTCACGGAGGATTCGTGATGTACTTTTATAGGTCGTCTGCGCTTGCAAGCACACACACTGCACATGCCTGTGATGTGAACTGTACAAGACATCCAACATGAAAAAAAATATTGACTCCGTTTTTGCCATCCAAAAATGTCTTCGGGGTTGGAGCCGTAGTGTCTTTGAACAGACTGTGAGCAATTTGGTTTGCCTCTGCTTTTCATTTCAGCCAAATTGCTGGTTTGCAGATGAAAAGTTTGGAGGCTTTGTGTTCCATATCTGGACTTCTTGTATGCAGGATTTACTACCCTGAGCTCAGACTGCCTCATTTTTACCAATTCATCAAAATTGGTAGGAATGATTGACATCAAACCCAAGTTTAAAGAAAGCGAAGATGGATGGATTCATATGAAAATTGTAAGCTGTAAGATGATTGACAGGAAGCAGAGGTTATCCCAATATTGCACTGATATGAAGGAGTGAACTTAATAAAAAAAAAACCTGCAAAGTAAGTTTCAAAGCAAATCTCTACTTTGATGGATTATCTTGAGCTGTGTGTGTTGTGTCAGCACTTTTCCTAGTCAGGTTGGTAATCTCTTTCTCCCTCAGCCGCCAAGAACCCGATTGGTTTTACTGCCGAACCAAAAATATTTCCAGGAATGTTTAAATTAATGTTTGACAATACCAAGTCTTAAATTGCACTAAACTCTATCAGTCTGCTGTGCATTAGAATTCATACGTCACAGTGGATCCACAAAGGCACAAATGTTTAAGCCATGTTGTTGTGCATTGCAATGATTCTTTACGCCTTGCCATTTAAAAACTAGAAAACACATTTGCTGCAAAAATAAAAAAATAAAAAAAAAATTGAAGCAACTTTGAATTAATGCCAAAAAGAAAAGTTGACAAAAGCCAATATAAACTCTCAGGACATTCATGCTTTAAGAGATTTCTTAAAAAGCAAAAAAGGAAACACTCAAAAGAATAATTTGTAATACAATTTACTTTGAGCCCAACTGTTTACAGTATATAAACAGTATTTTTTTTAATAATCTGTCACACTCCTCCCACGGGGTGGTCGTGGCCTTGTTTTCCTCAAGCTCAGGTCCTCTACCGGAGAGCTGAGAGTTTGAGGGTTCTGCACAGTATCTTAACTGCTGCTTTGACTGCGCTCTTCTGGAGTGCGGCTTCGGATGTTGATCCCGGAATCCGTCGGAGCCGCTCTCCCAGTTTCAGGGTCACGACCCCGAGTGCTCCTATTACCACAGAGATCACCTCAGTTTTTACCTTCTACATCTCTTGCAGCTGTCTCATCAGCCCTCTAAATCTATTCATGGTCCTCATTTCTGATTTTGCCACCAGCCGGTATTCTATTATTCTATGTTTGTCAACCACCACTATATGAGTGCTAGGTTAGCCAGTAGCTGTTAGTCAGTCTGGAGTCCGACACAACCCTGGCGAAGCGAAGACAGTTGATTGGTTGAGTGGAATCAGGAGTGTTCCCGCTCCTGCCAATCAGCCGCCTCCACTCGGCTGATTTGCTGTGTCGGGTGCGCTCCGGCTCGGTTGGAATGAAAACCTGCACCCACACGGCCCTTTCATGGACCGGTTGCCCACGGCTACTGTACACCATCCCGCCAGCTGAGTTGTGCCTTTCCATGTAAACTGTTCCGGCTATCACAGTATGTGCTGGACTGTCTCAGAGGCATCTTTACACAGCCAACACCTCGGGCTGGGGCTGTACATGTACGTACACAAATACAACCGAAAACTGAAATTAATGACTGCTCTTCAATTTTCCTAAATTAAACCTTTTTTAAGCCAGATGTGTGGCACCCTTAACTCAGCACCCCTCTCAAACCCCAGTATGGAAGTAACAACTGTTGTGTCACGTGTCATTAAAATTAAACAAATAAATTAATAACATCAGCTTAAATTCTGATGAACAGCCGGCTTGACATGCACCAAAGAATACTGCGCAACAGTTATGAAGATACTGCTCATCTTTTCCTTTTACGTTCCTGACTCGCATCCCCCTCGTCACCTGCCGGCCTGTGTTCATCTCCGCTGACACGTTGAGTGAAAATGATTGTTTCGAGGGGATTTCAGTAGCTACACGTTTACTATATTTGGTCGGGGAGGAAATGGAGCTCTATAAAATTTATGATCCCCTATTTGACTCAGGCATTTCCTGCAATGGGCCTGTGATATTTCGCACAATGGGCTCAGCTTCACCTCGCAACCAGGAACTGCATGACCTCAGAGCAACCCAGAGACGGACTCTGCAGATGAGGGATCATCATCAGCTGAAGGTGGAGAGAACAGTTCTGTGCCTGGTCTTATGTTTCCTCAAAGATATTTTCTCCAGCAATTTTGTGCAAAAATATTTTTGGCCTAAATATTATGGCAACATAGTGATTCAACATTCTGGCAGCTGATAAAACAAAGAGATGAAACCAACATTGAAACCCCTCTTATTCTTTTAGCCCATGTGGACACTTGTGCCAAATTAGTTTGAGATGTCACAATAACGCCAATGCGATGGAAAACCCAGCCCGTTCTCCTACCAAGAAAGTTAAATACCGACTCTTTGTCACGGCCGTTGGCGCTTGATAACGACGCATGAGGCGCCATAATTTGTCCTTATGAGAAGCTGTGTGTTGTCCACTCATGCCACTGGAAAGTTCCGGCATTGATGTGAAAATGCACAGAGCAGCCGTCCCATCTTAACCTCGGCCATGATCTTTCCTCCAAATATAACCAATTATTTTTAGTGCCTAAACCTAACAAGACCTCCATTGAGACATAATAAAATCCGAATGGTTGTAATGAATTTGGAGCGCGCTGTAAAACTCTTAACAGTGGGGATCGTTGCCGTACTCAAAAGGTCAGGTGCCCGTTTGACCCAACCAACACCTCCTCACACTTACACGTCATAAGCCACGTTCCTCCGACACTGATGAGGATGGTTTCACATTGCATGTGGAGCCCGCTGTGACCCATACGGATGGAAAATGCTGCTCTGCATGTCGGGTGTAAGGGGCATGACACGGCGTCTGTGATGGGACGAGAGCGGGTCGGACGAGCTGAATATGTAACGGCTGCGTCGAGACATGACAAGACCCGGCGATGCATTATTTTAACAAAGCTGCAGCAGCGGGTGACTTTGGAGAGAAATTTCAAACTCGTTACTTGTTCGCCTGACAAGGCCAAAGGCAGGACTATAAAGACATTAGTCATTGATACAGTTCATGAGAGGAAACTGCTTAACCTCAGAAGCACGTTTGTGATGAGAAATTCCACAAAGAGTTTGTGCGATGGCTGACCTATCGTAAACACAGCACGTGACACCTTATAGAAAATACTTTGATTGCGCTCATAAAAGGTTAAGTCGAAACAGCGGCAAGGAACCCTCTCACCCGGGATGGATGATGGATCCGTCCCAATTACGCGAGGTATTGAACGCCTGGTGCTGCGCTTTAAAGCGGGTGAGGCGAGGAGGTCGGGAGCGGTGCGAACGCACGCGCTCGCTCAGGCTGTCCAGTGTCGTCGACATCACGGCGGAGGCGATAGGACTGGGGAGGACGTCGAAGGAGGAAGCACGCAGCTTCTGTGGGTCCAGATCTACATGGACCGTAACGAGATCAGCTGGGAGGCACAAAGCATATTTCTGTTCCTCTTTGTCTCAGTCTGTATAGCCGCATGATTTTATTACATTCTTTTAACACACTTACGTGCATGCGCTTTCGTGACCCTCATGACCATGTGGCAAAAAATTCTGCCCTCCCAAAAACCCCTTGCGCACCACACACGCACACACACACACACACTCCTTTTTTTCATCAAATCAATGATGTCCTCTGTTCCCATTATCTCTGACCGTCACATTAGCGCTCTCCAGGGACTCGTGGTATGTCGTAAACACCACCCCCTGCAGGACACATGACATCACCATCTTTCCTGTCTGGGTCCCACCCCCCCCCTCCAACCACTCCAGACTTGACTCAAAAAGCCTCCTGTCTTAATTATCACTTTGTGGAAGCCATTTCACAGTGGAGATGACCCCCCCACACACACACACACACCACCACCACCCCACCCTCAAAGACAAGAAACAAACAAGTGGGCCACTTTCATGAGGCATCGTCACCAAGGTTGATTGCTCCACAAAATTGGCCGCTGCCGACAGTAAACAGCAATTACCGCACCCTCGGCTTTTTATCTCTTTCACACCTATAATTCGAGAGCTTCACGCATGTGTCAGTAACTCGCAGGCTCGGCCTGAGCGGTTTTCTAATTGATTTGGGATAATTTTAGAAACACCAAGTGCCATAAAAGTGTGAGATAAAAATTTGAGGGGGAGAAAATAACTGCGACAGACAAAGCCAACTGCCCAGTGAATGTAAACACGGGGGAGACCCATTCGGATACCACAGGAGGAATTGAAACATCGGACTGACAAACCCTTTTGACAGTAAAACAATATGAGCCGGCTGCCCGCTGGCGAACAATAGCTTTAAAACATAAACCCTTTCCTGTTGCCAGAAATTCTCCTCAAAATACGTTCTGGAACCAGTTTGCAACAATGAGAGTGAGGCGGATTAAAAACTGGAGTGCAGTCATCCACTCCGCTAACATGACGTCCGCTCTTACTCTGAAGAAAACTACACAGAAATAAATAAATAAACAGCTTTGCTCCTATACGGGAACCAAAGCCTGAACTGAATTTGGAGGAGACACAATCAAATGGTTGCCATTCGAGACTGCCTATCTATTATTGTATTTACGCGAATATGCCCAAATAAAAGAGACCTGCTCTTCTAATCACAAAAGGTTTTGCAACACCACATGATGGGATGTCCAGCTTATACTACAGCTGGAAATAAACTGAGTTCGTACTGCCTTTCTTAAATGATTAAGAATGTATTTGCACGTCAATGTCAGACAGCATTAAAGAGCATAAAGGCTCCATTTAAAAAGGCTGGCTGTACGCCTTTGAAATCAAAGTCATAACGAGAACTCTTCACCACACACACGCGGACACACACACACACACACACACACGTATGTTTTCACCTCTCAATCTCACATTGTCTTTCGTCTGCTTTCTTTGGCTGGAGTGCGGCTCGATGCTGCTGCACTTTGGGATGTGATGTCAGGACGGACGTAGGGAGCACCTGTCCATTTACGCACAAAGCCAGAGAGTGAGCTGATAGGTTCATGACCCCCTCCGGTCCTTATGTGGAAGCATCTGGGTGCTGAGATGGGGGGTTTTTTTTGGTTTTTTTCCCGCTGCGTGTTATGTATGCGCACCTGCTGCATGTTAACACTGCGGCAGCGAAGAACCTGTAGCGTTAAGAAATATCGGTTTGGCAACTGCCGCCCTTCGGTGTATTTCACACAAACAAAAACACACACACACACACACACACACACACACACCCTCCGTAATCAGAGGAAGCTGGTTGCAGAGGTGCTTTGATTCCAGCAGGAAACACCCTCCATTGTTCTTCCCTAGTAGCTCTAACCCACACCCTCCAACTGGCCTCACATTAGAATGTCATATTTACACCATCTTTCATTGCCATGGCAGGCGTTTGCTTCAATATGGACCTTATTGAGCAATTTCCATTCCATTTCCATGAGAGCTCACACGCTCGCCCAGAGCAGCTTCCCCCACACACACACACGCACACACGCACGGACAGGGGTGGCTATTAATGCAAATTTGGCAGCGGATAAAGTCCCATTTGTGACATCTCAGGTTCAGTTTAAGACCACATTTGCTTATTGTTATTTTACTTGCACTCAAAAGGGAATTATAAACATACTCCATCCCAACTGGAAGTGTCCACCCAGACCTAAAATTCCCCAACAAAATCCACCTGCATGCCATTGGAAAGTGGACCGTCGTCATGTCACCAAGATTCAAGCACCAACAAGCCCTGGTAAGTTAATGCTTCAGGTAAAGAGACTAACACATTGATTAGCACATTGTGTTCTAGTTAGCCAGCAACATAGCAGCATTGAGCAGCCACATAAACACATTTCTTTCAATTTGTCTGAAAAAAAAGCAGCAGAGGAGGAAGAAAAAGAGGAAAACAATAAGTAACCATTATGGAGCCACTGCCACGGTTAGCTATTGCTTCACGACGTTTCGTACTCGGGTAAACTTTCGTAAAAAATTTGCCAATCGTTTTTATTTCATACTACTTGATTAATGACCTCGGTAGAAGCGGCACAATCACCGCTTAGGTGTGCGCGTTTTTGTTTTTTGGCGAAGGTTATTCGCCTAAAAGGCCCGTTTACGCTCCCTTTACGTACGTAAATAGGTACGTTCGTTTCAAACGTCGTTCGACGTCACCGCCCACGTACTCCCGTGCGCACTTCGCGTTGGCGCGGTTGTTACCTGACACACCCGCGGAGGGACGGCGCAGAGTTCAACGACTCGGACCCGCACAGACTTACCCTTTGCTGCGCTGGCGAGGTAACGCGGCGTCGTCATAATTCCAATAATTCCGTACGCATTCGCACCGGTCTCGCTTCAAAAAAAAAAAAAAAAGTCCCGCCATTTCCC
>CAAKHG010027190.1:0-20359 GCA_901007715.1 Dactylopterus volitans | reverse complement strand
GGAAATACAATTTATTCTCTCACAAACAAACCCGGTGTCAAAACATCCCAGCTTCGCGCAGCCAGGCCTTCACACTTGTGGGAACCTCCAGGAGGTTTTAAAAGCGTCTTAACAGCGCTGCCCCTCTCCCCCCCTCCCCCTTGTGATTTGTCCACCAGGCGGCCGGGTTCTGGAGATCGGCTTCGGCATGGCCATCGCCGCCACTAAGCTGGAGTCCTTCCCCATCGAGGAGCACTGGATCGTCGAGTGCAACGACGGCGTCTTCGCCAGACTGGAGAACTGGGCCAAGTCCCAGCCACATAAGGTCAGCGGGGGCCCCGGCGGGTTTATAACCGCGATAACGGTTTAATGGCTGACGCATTGGTTGGCGAGCCTCCCGTTTATCCTCGTTTGCCACTCTTGGAAAGTGACGATGCTGATTGTGCCACTGGTTTGTGTGCGACTGTGCAGGTCGTCCCTCTGAAGGGCCTCTGGGAGCAGGTGGTTCCCACCCTGCCAGACAACCACTTTGATGGTAAAAAAAAAAACTGAACAGGACATGAAGTAATTGCGGTCTTGCATGCAACCATTCAGCTCACTCTTCCGCCGGATAGTTTTTTTTGTTTTTGTTTAGATGTGTGTGTTTTGATGGAAAAACAGCAGGCACAGTAAATAAAAAGAAATCCTTCCACAATCCCTCCAGTTTTCCCACCAAAAGTCTCAACCAGCGGAGTCAGAGATAAATCTGAGCAATTCATAGAAAACACGTAAATGCTGAACTCGGGAGTGGATTTGTGCCGTTTACGCTTTGCTCCACAACACCGCTTGATAGATAAAAGGGGAGAAAAGATATAAAGACATGTAGGAAAGTGACGGACTCACTGGTGTGCGCCGCTAACAGTGCCCCCCCCTCCACTCTCAGGCATCCTGTACGACACCTACCCTCTGTCAGAAGAAACTTGGCACACTCACCAGTTTGACTTCATCAAGGTAGCAACAGCTCCACAAGAATGTGTTTTCTGAAATGACTTAATCAAAAAAAATGTTGCTGCGTCGGGGGGGGGCGACTGTTTGAGTATTTGATTTTGCCTGCGCGCGTCCGCAGGGCCACGCTCACCGGCTGCTGAAGCCCGGCGGCGTGCTCACCTACTGCAACCTGACCTCCTGGGGCGAGCTGCTCAAGACCAAATACGACAACATCGAGAAGATGTTCGAGGTGAGTTTTCGAGCGAGTCGGGTTCCACCGCAGCGGCATTGTGGTTAGTTTTCAAGAAACCCACTTGTTTAGAGTTTAACAATGACGACACTAAGTCTACGCTGCAGGTGTCAGTAAAATGATTTACCTTTCATGCGCCTCTTACCGTATGAAATGCCATTGACGGTACATTCTAACGCGCTGCAGTTGTCTGCAGCTCCCCCGTTTCCCGCGTGCACGGCATGGTCGCGCAGTCGTGCACCTGCACGCTAGCAGCCCACTACAAGAGTCGAGGGCTTTTCAGCACGTGTGTCACTTTTCTCCACTTTGAATGCGCCGAAAACGCAGAACCACAGAAACTTGGTACGCAGTCCAGAATTAGGCCACGGCCACTAGCTGGCAAGAGAAACATGTAACATTCACAAATTCCACTTTCAAGTCATGACCTTCATCGGCTGGTTTTTTTTTTGAACAGCTGATCTCTTTAATCCCTGAAAAAGTTTTGATTCCAGTGGAGTCTTAGTGTAAGCGGAGTTATTTCTTTCACACAAACCAGGTGACGGACAGAGACGGAAGCCCGTCGTCCCAGTTCAGTCAACGATGTCTCTTGCTTAATGGCCAAACATTTGCAAAGTTTAATTGTTGTCTGCGCGACACCGCGGGTGAGCCCGCGGGAGCCGGCGCTGCAGCCTCACACACACACACACACACACACCAACTGCGGGTTAATGATTTTTCAGGAGACCCAAACGCCTCATCTGCTCGAAGCCGGCTTCAAGAGGGAGAAGATCAGCACCACCACCATGGACATTGTACCACCCGGCGAATGCAAATACTACTCCTTCCACAAGATGATCACTCCCACCATCGTCAAAGAGTAACCCTACGAAGGTTTGATCGGGACTGTTTGACGGCGTTAAGACGTTACATCAGATGTCTTTGTTGCCTCAGACTTTAAGACCTTAGACTTCGAGTCATTACTTCATGCTTCAATGTGCCTTTGACGTACAGAATGTATGGTAAACTCACTCTCTGCACTCTTTAGCACTCAGCAACCTCTGTATCTAACAACTTTGTGGCTCTTCTGACCGAGTCGTCTTTCCAGTCACAGTAACTTTTTTTTTTTTTTTACTGTAATGTGCCTTCTCTCCTGAACTACTCATTTTCTTATTGGCTGCCATCTTTAAATAAATCTACATGCCCATAAACTCGGTCTATGGCGCCTCTTATTCATGACACATTCATACATTTTTTTTAAACCCGGTTAAATTTCAGAATTTCAAGCTGTTGTAGGATTGCAACATTTTGACCGGAACTGAAGTTTGGGTGTTTTTAGTAAAAGTCCGACGCCATCCAGTCACAAGCAGAATGTGCTCCCAGTCCACTGATAAATACTTTTTATCACAGCAATAAACATAGAAGACAACAGCAGGCCGAGACCAGGAAAATCCATTCACACCCCACCGGGCCTCTGCAGTTTTCGGCCTTACATCACCCAGCGTCGCTCTTGTCATGCACTGTCCAATTTTAGAAGCAGTAAATATAATTCATCTTTAATCACACGGTTTATCTAAACTTCAGGAAAGTCGTCGGAAAAGTCTGATATAGTCTCACTGTTAAACGGTGCACCCCGTATGAAATGGTCATGTTAGGAAAGATGAATCATACGCAAGAGGTCATATCTGTAAGAAGCGATCGTTAAGCCGGGGAATGACTCAAAAGGCACGTTTTAGACAAGAATACAGTAAAAACTTAGTAACCGGTGTTAGATGTTTGCTCAGGTAAGCGATCTGATGCCTTAAGAGAATGTAAATACACGCTGTACTAGGTGTGGCAAGTCACAACAGCATGAACATGCAAGAGAAAACATTTTACAAGGCTTCCCAAAGGTGATGAAATCCAGGATCTCGTTACAAAGACTGACCTGTAACGAAAAGCTGAAGGACAAAAATAACTCCAAAAGCATTTGGTTGCTACATCTTTAATAAATGTGTAATATTCACATTTAAAAACGTATTTATTGGCTGTTAAATAATCCAGTATACCATTCCGTTGGTTTGCGGTCACAGATAACCGTGCACGTTATCTAAACACATGGGAATGAGTAACCACCTGGTGTAGTGGGGATACATTAATCATTAGACGGCTGATGGAACACCGGGGTGGGAGACTGCAGCAGCTGGCAGACTTCAGATCTGAATCAGGAGCATGCAACTTTTTCGGAGGGAATATTTTAAGAGGTTAGTTAAAATTCTTTTGAAGAGGAATTCCATTTATTTGAAAGGGATATCACCAATATCCACTAAAGTATTGCCATTTACACTACGGACACTACTGTACCTCTAGTTGCTATAGTAACTTGTCGGTGGGGCAAATTACAATTATGCCGCATGTATGAATGACACGTGGCCTCGGGTGATAACTGACAGCAACATGGCGTTAAGCCGACGTTGATTTTGCTGTGCTGCTGTTAAGCTCAATCGGGGCAAATGTCAGACCCTTGACTGACGACAGCTCATCTCCACCACAGCAGGTATGTGAACCACCATCTTCCAACTCCCTGATCACTGAATGTTCAACTCTCCCAGTTTGGGGACCACAGCTCTTAAGTGGTCCAGGTACCACTGGGAGTTCTGAAAAAACGTTAAGAATGCCCGAGTCTGGATACATATTACATAGGTTCAGTTGCAAAGGTAGACCGCGTGAATAAATCTTTAACCAGGACATGCCACCGTGAAAGCGTCTCCCTTTCGTCTGGTGAACGTGCACAGCCGTACGATCATCCCGTCACTGAGAGGAAGACCTAAACTAAGAGGCAGCCAGAGAGCAAGCGTCTCACTCAAAAACCCCTCAGCAGCACAGATCGCTGGAGCCGGCGCTGTTCATTTGCACAGAAGCGGCACAGAAGCTCCTCTGCTCTCTGAACACATAATTACAGGAGCTGCTTTACAGCTTTAGCTGAATAAATACAATGAATTAAAATACTGCAGCTGACTTTGCGCTGAAAACGCGGGCTGTCAGAGCCTCGACTCACACAACAGAGAAGCCCTCCATATTAATTTGGTGGCTTTTCCGTAGGTTCAGGAAGTCGCGGCCTCGGTTCAACAACACAGAATCGACAACAAATGTGCATTTTGCTTGAAACGGCTGCTTTCGCTTAAACGGTGAGGGTCAGAGTTGGTGATCCCAAGTGTCACCCAGTGGCTAAACCTGATATTACAGGCATTGTGAGGAATTTCTAGGTTTATCAAGAATGATGTACTGAGATAATGTAGGGAGACACACGTCTTATGGTTTTAAACATCTGAGAATTTGTCATTAAAACAACAAAAAATTAGGATATGCCAAGCTTAATTAATCAAACTGATTGTGGCTGATGAATCTACTCGCTTCTTTCCTGTTGCAGAGCTGAACGGCAGAAATCACTCATCTGACAAAGAGAACTGACTGACTGACTGATGCTGTTTGTTTGAAAATGAGCAGTGTGCAGCTCGTGTAAATGACAGTGACTTTATTGAAGTTATTTCTAACGGCTCTACATGGAGGAGGAGCCACGCTCCAAATGAAGCCAGAAATACATGAACATCCCAGATATATATATATACACACACGCACGCACGCCTTGCACATTCACTTCCTATACCAGATCTTCAGCTTCTTCTCACGTTTGATTTTCTTCTGCAACTGTAAAGTTCCGTAGAGGAGAGCCTCTGCAGTGGGAGGACAACCTGAGGAACCAAGAAAAGGCGAGGGTGCAATTTATCATAAATCTGCTCGAGAACCACAAGAAAACCTTTGCTCAATATCACCTGGAGATTTTAGCCTCTGTTATAGAGGTGAGTCTAAAACTGTATATGAAAATAAAATCACAGACTATGGCCACAGTATAGCAAGTCTTTGCATTGCAGCTATGGTGGTCAGTTCAAATATGTTGACAAATATCTAATCGGGAGTTAAAGATATATTAGTGTTAATGTAAACACACTATTGCATTTTTTTTTCTTCTCCATGTAAAATATCTTGCTTGGTACCAATCTGATCTCATTTAAATCACATTTAGCTCAACACAGCTGCTGTCACTTCTGCAACTGCTGCTCCTGATTGTGATGCTTCATTCAGCGCCAGACTTCCGGTTATGACGGCGACTGAAGCTGTTAAAGTTAAGTCATAGCTGAACTGGCCGAAACACCCCAACGTCGTCCCCGAGTGTGTGAGCGCAGGACAGCAGTTTTCCAAAAGAACATGAGCCTGAGTGTGAAGCTGCGAGAGCCAGACCGTGCTGGCGAAGCTTCCCTCAAGATTTTAGAGGCACGCATTTACTCCGATTCAGGCACAAGAGCATCACTGACGGGCTCGAGTTCAGGACTCCGGCCACGTCAACCTGAGGAAAGGTCCTCTCTTGTTGAATCCAGCTTTATCCACAACAGGAGAGGACCTTCCTTAAAAAATGCTTCTGTAAAAGCAACAACTGCAGAACCAATGAAAATCAAACCTGTGGGCACGGATGCGCTTTTGGCCACACGTCTCTGTCACAGCTTTAACGGGCAGTAGTTTTTTTTTTGCTATGATGGAATACAAGGAGTGAAGTTAGATATACCTGGAACATAAATGTCCACGGGGACGATTCGGTCGCAGCCTCTGACCACAGCGTAGGAGTAGTGGTAGTAGCCTCCTCCATTGGCGCAGCTGCAAGAGCGGAAGGATGAAAAACAATCCTGGATGAGACGCCGGACGTGCAGGTTTAGGCGGCTGTGAATTAGACGGCTACAAAAGATTTGACTTCTGCAAAGCTATGGGAAAATATGACCTCGCGACAGAGAACGACTCAAAAACTGAGTCAACACTGGCTCGGGCGCCGAGGTTTGGCTTTTAAAAATGACTTTAACATCGATCACGTACTTTGGGGAGCTGGCGGCTACACAAAAGAGACCAAAACTGAGGGGACCATCAGATCAACGCCGGATGTTTGCGCGGGATTTTTTTCAGACCAAACACCAGCGAGACGGCAGGTGCTGACGCATGAGCGCGTTACCTGGGGGGCGGCGCGGCTATGTTTGTTGCGAAAATGCTCAGATGCTTCCGCAAACGTCCTCCGCTTACCTTCCCATGGAAATCACGTATCTCGGCTCGGGCATCTGGTCGTACACCTGTTGCAGAGAAGCAGTTCAGCGCTGTTATATAATGTCTGACTAAGAACGCCACCGAGCGCAGGCAGACAGACAGACTGGCCATAATCCTGCCAGAGTTTACACAGCTATACTGTTCTCAGCTCTGCCGTCTCACAGACAGGCGGCTCTGCGCCGAGTTATTTGCGACGGAGAGACATTTCCCCATCAAACTGACTGAACCCCCTCCACCCCCCTGGCCCACCTCCCGACTCACCTTCCGCAGAGCTGGGGCCATCTTATTGGTCAATGTCCCTGCCACGATCATGACATCAGCCTGCCTGGGACTCGCTCTGAACACCACGCCAAAACGGTCCATGTCGTAACGAGGCGCCGCCATGTGCATCATCTCCACTGCACAGCATGCCAAGCCAAAGGTCATAGGCCACAGCGAGCTCTGAGAGGGGGGGAAATGAGGGGAGGGCGGAAAGGGGAGGGCACAGCAGCTCTGCATTAATTTAACACGGAGAAAAAAAAACCCTAAAACACAGTAAATATCGTGTCTCCATCTGCTGCTGCAACACTCGCGCTGAGCATGTTTGGATGAGAGCTGGTCCAAACTCTCAACGCCAGAATTCGCCTTACTACGAGGGATATTGGTTTGTCTTCAATGCAAATATAGGACATATTAAGAATAAAGACTTTTTAAAATGTTTTTCTTAAAGATTGTAGGGAACGGAGAAAATAACAAACCCTTGACCAAAACGCAGTGGTTAGTATGAGCCTGAGGTGTGACGGTTCTGTTCACCTGAGGCTGAAGCAGTCCTCGTGAGGTTCACACAAACCCTGCGCTGATGCCAGAGTCCTCTTTCTAGACTTTTCCTCACTTTCAGTAGGACACGAGCCAACAGTCTGCCATCAGAGACGGTTCCACGGGGACCAACTCCCTGTGTGATTCATTAGTACGCCTCTTCCCTCACACAGTCCTGACTTTTATGGTGAACTAAACCATTTCATCTGCCATCATTAACAACACTGGGTCTCCCCGGGGTCACGGGAGCTCAGCCGCAGTATTCTATACACTTTTTACACTGATGATTGACGAACAGATACACCAGTGTATTCTACGATATTCTGATGACAGTTAAAATTTCCTTGTTAACTGACTACAACAAAATGGCATTAAAAAAGAGGCCAAGTTGAGTGAAAATGATGCTCAAGATAACAAAAGATTTTGTATTCGGTTCACATTCCGACTCCACTTAAGTTCCTGTTATTATCCATAATGAACAAATTATGCAGCTATTCTCTTTAACATACTTGGGTGTCATGATTAAACCTCACTTATCATGGAAAGCCCACACTGAACTTGTCTGCAAAAAGACACAGCAAAGACCTTCTCAGCCAGGTTAAATCTTTTGGGGCGACTAGATTTCTTGTTTTATTACTGCTGTGGTTAAGAGCGTTTTGCAGTACTGCAATTCTACGTGGTACAAGTGCCAGTCCATTGCTCTGAAGTCACGACTCCTCCGCCAGATGGAAATCTGCTCAAAGATCATTGGCCAACCTTTGGGGGAAGTCTATGAATTAGCCGACCACAATAACATATCAAGATTGGCCAACAAAACCGTTTCCAATCCCAGCCATATCCTCAACAGTCAATACAGATTGTTACCATCCAACTAGATCTGCCGGGTCCAATAATTTAAAAAGGTCAGACTGGAAAGACTCATGTGCACCAGTCAATCTTAAAATCAAATGTGGAGCTTAATCCCGGGTGAAATGCACCTTACGGGACCCTGCACGTCATCTTCTGTTTTGATGTTGTTTAATGTAATGTACTGCTGGTCTTTTGTCGTATTTTGTTTGGGACTGAAATGTCATGTTCAATGTGTTTGTTTTGTTTTTTTCCCCTTGGTTTTTACCCGATATGTTGCTAATGGAGCTGCTAGGCCATGACGCAAGACAATTTTCTCCTTCTGGCAGAAATATCAATCCATCAGTCGTATATGCAGTTTTGAGCGCATCTCTGTCTCCCCATGTTTATGATGTATATTGCAGGTGAAAAGCTTGCACTCAGAGCCACATTGTTGGGAAACACACCAGGTTAGAATAAACCGGAATGATCCTTTAACAAAGCCACCTATCCACTCACCCTGCGTGCCCAGTTAACCAGGTCGTCCAGCTTGGTGATGACATACTCGCCCTTGCTGCTGGCTACAGAGGCGGGCTTGGCGGCTGCCACTGCTGTGCTCTTCTCTCTGACTGGAACCAGGCTGCCACAGAAGGACTCCGATCAGTTTGACCACGTGGAAAATGTTTACTCAATATCTCATCTCCACTCCGATTTCCACAAAGAGGTCTCACCTTGTGCTGGTACCCTGGCTTTGAGCACTGCTGTGCAGACTCTTCTGCTGGATTGCAAACACTGAGATGGGCCTGTTGGATGCAGAGCGGGTCACGCGACAGAAGAATTAAAGAGTGCAACCAGGCAAGAAGGTATTAGCTGTGGGGAAATACTAACCAAATGTACTAGAGGGGATTAACATCATATTAAGTGGTAGGATTGTTTCATTTCAAGACAGCGATGGATTATTTTTTTATGTGCTTAAACATGATAATTTATAAGAGACTTGATCTAACTGTCTCTAAGTGGAACTGTTGCATCTGCAGGAATAGCAGGACAGGGGTGGATTGAAGTCCGATTAGGCATAATAGCCTAAAGCTTCTTACCTTGTTGAAAAGTTGCCCAACATGGCCAGGCGGGGCACTGCAAAATAAAAGCATTGGACAGGCTGACGTCTTTTACCCTGGTTAAGTGTTGAACGAGTGTCTCTGAGTGGCAAATAAGAACTTTAGGCCAGGGGCTAAAACTTCAGTCTGGCATGGACTCAATCGTGCTGCAGATGCTTTGATTTGACCAAGCAGGGGAATAGCCGGCGTTACTTATAACCTTTACATCGATGCTCGAGGGCTCCAAAATGTGCCCTCTTCTGTTAACAATTCACATAATTCCACCTAAATGTTTGATATGTTCCTGTGCGCCGTCCTCATAACGTGAACTGTAGAACCATTGACTTGTTTTTCTTTTTTTGAAAGCCTAAACTACAAGACACAGTCTACAGGAAATGGCTGTTTATTACATGACAGGCAATACACGTTGCTTGTTAATTATGTTACTCGTCTACTTTCCGCCTGCTGCAGCATCGCAGCTGGACTTTGTGTAACCACCGACGTTAGCTAACCCGTTTAGCTGCCATGCTAACGCACACGCAGCAAGGTCAGTCTGCGCAGTCACTAACAGTTCAAAATCCAACTACCGACACCGTCAAAACACTCTGTCGCGGTCTATTCGTGGTAATTTTTATAAACGCTGTGCAGAAGACGCCTTTGAAAAGACAGGCTGGAGTTTAAGAAAGCGTCTTATTTTCACTCAAAACATCACTCACCCACCAACGCCGCCATCTTTGGAATTCTGGTTACGTCAAGTCGCGGCGGATATGAGCTGTTCGCCGCCGGGGGGCGCTGTGGCAGCGATGAGCGGATATGAGCTGTTCGCCGCCGGGGGGCGCTGTGGCAGCGATGAGCGGATATGAGCTGTTCGCCGCCGGGGGGCGCTGTGGCAGCGATGAGCGGATATAAGCTGCTCGCCGCCGGGGGGCGCTGTGGCAGCGATGAGCGGATTTTAAAGTTTGCCCGACACGCCGCCGTGCGACGTCCACCCTGGACTTTACTTTCATTTTTGAAGTACAAACCTGAAATTTCAGCGCGGCAAAATGTGCATCAACACCGCAACAACTACTATGCCGTTTTCCTTCGCTGTAATCATGATAATGTATTCAACACGAATGACTGTAAACTATGTTAAACAAGCACTGTGTATTCCGTGTATTTGGCGCTCTCTAGTGGCCAGAGTGAAGAACGGCAGCATATTTGGTCGTTATTACTAAGCAAACGGCAGCAAACTGATACTTCTGGTCAATACCTTCAAAATATACTAAATAAAAATAAGAAAGTAAAAAATAAACGTTCTCCACTTTGTCACAAGCCGTGACACAGAACTAATATCAGTCTCAAAGTTAATTTGCGTACACCAGCTTACACCATAAATCCTCAAAATACACCAATGATTAAAGCTGATTGTCATTTTAATGCTATTAATCCAAATGGTCTTAACACTTCTGCTTATCGCCACTATTATGACAATGTAAAAGTTTCCTTTATCCAACAATACTACAGAGAGAGCTCAGTAGAATGTTAATCTCGAGGATCCCCTCACGTAATCTGGAACGCCTGATAATTCAGTAAATTATAACTGCTGTGGCTGATTCCTAAAAGCAACCGTTGCAGTAGGCTCAAGGACAGACCAGAAGTTATATGAAACATTACACACCAGCTATGCTTCATATTGCTTCTGGTATTCAAACTTTTCTTGTATGACTCCAGATTTCTCTGTTAGGGTGGAAGCTGCATGTTGCTGGTTATAATCCCCACACCATTCCCATAATCTGAATTGGGAGAAAATGAGTAAACCTGGCTTTACTTCGATACCTCAAACAGTTAGGTAACTGCATTTTCAGATCCTCAAGACAGAGTGAGACAAGTACTCTGGTACTAGAGAAGTAAGTGTCTTGATAACATGTTGCGCATTTCATGGTAAATTATCCATCATAGTAAAATGTTAATCTACAGTCGTCAGCATTTGAATTGCAACGCCACACTGGTGAAGCTCCTGAGCGTCACTGAGCAGCCTCCTGATGGGGACGTCCATTTGGCAGATGCAGTTTGCCAAATGTTTGCTTCCCAGCGCGTTCTCAGTTTGTCTGTGCGAGTTGCACTTTGAGGTGAAACTCAGGTTTATTTCAATCAGAACTTTATCGCCATGACCATGGGTGTCGCGTGTATTGTGGTTTTCTCCTGGCAAACATGCAGGAATTGTCGCATTACAGACACCAACATCAGCTGTCCACCTCAGCTGAATCTCCTTGAAGTTTAAGAAGTTTCACATTTAGATAAGCCCTTAAAAAACAAACACAGACGCGATAAATCAACATTTACACACTCAAATTTCCTCCTTGGAAGATTTTAAAAATGATTTCTCTGACACAAATGGAAAAACTGGGAGTCATTTGTGGCCTGGATTTGCTGATCACGTGGGACCCCGGATTTTAAATGACATAAAACAATGAAGCTGCTTGCTAGTTTCACCTCAAAACAGAAAAATGACTCCAGCAGTTTTCTCTTACAGCAACACATAAAAAAAGCAGGCAAATTGATATCGAGCCTGTTATTTTTCGATCAATACCTTTAACCGGGTGAGTTAGTTCCAGTAGTTTCAGAGAACTCATCAATCTTTTGTTGACATGGTGGAAGAGAAAGCGAGTGCAGCCATCTGTTGCGTCCGGTTTTAGTTTTGGCCTCGCTCGGCGCCAAAAACCAGAAAAAGAGCAACATCAGTGGGGTTGGCGGCAGGGTGGAGATGGAGAGCAACCCCGACAGCATGTTATCACATAATGACAGTCCCGGCGCTGCAAACACACACACACTCCAGGAATAGCTGCTTAGTCAACGCAAAAGCAGCAACTGGTCAACTGAAAGCCCAGTGGAAAAGATGAAAAAAAAAAAAAAAAAACGTTTTCACAAATGGCTTTTATTCTGCCTTCACCATGTACATACGTTTTTCTTTTTTAAACAGTTAAAACAACAATAAAGTCTGAGAACTGAAGCTGCTTTGCTTGTGGTTTTTAAGGTCAGAACCCAATTCAGCCATATCTCTATATATACATATGTGTATATATATATATATATTTATAGCAGAGCTTTTTAAGTACTTAGAAGAGTTCAAAACATTAAATATAGGCACACTGGAACAGCTTAAAAGGACACGTGTTTTAGGACTGGAGCACTGTTCAAAGGCGTCCTCCGCCGCGAGCAGCGACGGAGACTCTTGCATTTCGGATAATAAGCATGAATCCACGTTTTTTTTTTTTAAAAAAGGTCCCGTATAGAAGGAGCATAAATACAAGTGAAGCCATCACAGACTCGGAGGTTCCAGCGGCAGCATGTGTAGCCGTGCTGGACTGCAACCACAGGAATGACCTATTTTTGGAAACCATCTCCTCCTCTGAAAGGAGAAAGCGCCACTCGCTGCCTCACTGAGCATCCAGGATGTCTGGTTTGCCACTTGGGCTCTGTGATGTTTCCCCTGACCAGGAAGTGGGGGTGACCTGATTATAGAGGACGTCCCGAGAGCCAAAAAGTGGTTCTTTGAGATAAAGAATGTACAGGAGGAACAAATTGAGAGCCACCATGGCGAGGAGCGGGAAGACGGTCAGGCCGGAGCCGAAACCTCGCCAGGAGGTGCACACGTGCAGGCTGACCCAGTAGATAAGCCTGTTGGGGGGGTGGAGGGGGTGGGATTGAAAGGAAGGAAAACAACAACATCAAAACAGGAGAAAAGTGAGTTCCTATCATGCTGATAAACACTCACAAGCTCATTAAACTTCACTCAAGCTCACATCTCGCCTCGCCAGGCCTGATCTCCACAGCGCCGCCGCCAAAGTGAACGTACCAATACGGCAGTTTGACGATCCATAATCGTATTCAGCATTTGATTTAACTTCAGGTATCAAAGTAGCATTTGACAAGTCTATCCTTACGCGGTAGATGAATAAAGGTGTGTTTAGGTTCCTCGTTACCACCGCCAGGACCAGCAGCTTCATGGCAACCAGCACCAGCCAGAATATGATAAGTTACAGCAAAAAAAATATGAACTACTGCCACTTTAGGCCATTTTTTTACATGCTGTTTCCAATTACAGTCTATCACAACTTGCATTTACTTCATTGTGAATTTCTTGTGTCATTTATCAAGAAAGAAAAGCCTGTTTTGCTTGTAATAAGTGAAATTATCTGCAGACGGGACAGGTGAAAAACAAAACAAAAGAGTCCTTCAAGTTCACCGGAATGTTACCTTGATGACAAATTAGTATGACTTTGACTCGTTTTCGGCGTTAGGGCCCGCTTTAGCCGCGCGTTCGCCACGAATCAGCGGCCCCCCCAAGCCCCTCTGGTGGGGCAGCCACGTCCCGGGTTCTCACCTTCCAATGACGAACATGGCGACCAGTATGGGCACCAGCCTGAGGTCGTCCTGCGGCAGCAGCGCGGCCATCACGACCAGGTTGAGGACGTAGAGCAGAAACAGCTCCAAGGAGGCCGTGACAAACAGCCGCTGCGCCGCCCGTCTTCTGGGAAGCGGCTCGTGCGGGTTGAAGGAGCCGCTGCAGAACTGGCACGCCGCGCCCGCGAGCATTGCTGGGAGGGAGACAAGAGAAATAAGTGGAGTTACGGTCTTGAACGGGGGCCATCTTTCCAGGCCACTCGGCGAGCAGCTCCTGGCGGCACTTGGGCTTTGTCTGACTTTGTTTTTGTAAAAAAAGAAATCTTTCATTTGAGTACACACCACGCGGAGGAGGTGGAGGAGGAGGGCTCACTTATGGATGTTTTTTTTTGCTACCTGCCCTCTCGTCCGGGTTTTGGGGGGAAAAAATGATCAAAATACTCAGCCACAATTAGGCCGCAGGCTGGGAGACCAGAGATCATCTCATTGTAGTTTCCATTTAAAGCTTGTGCGGAGAAGGAAATTATGCTTCTCCAGAGACCTGGGGAGACGTCTGCTGCGCCGAGCGCGAGGTTCTCCTCAAATTAAAAGGGAACGGCGGGCGCATTCCGGGACGAGGCGGCCAGACGAGCCAAATCCTCCCTTAATCTTTATCTTTCTTTCCTAAATGTCAGCGAGCAGGTGTCTGACGCGTACCGAGCAGGATGGGGATGGCGGCCACCACGCAGCAGCAGAGGGTGAAAACGATGCGGCTGGTCACGTCGGCGTAGTCGGGCGGCTTGATGCGGACGTAGAAGAAGAGCGCGTAGAAGATCCCGCCCGCGCACAGGAGAGAGGCCAGCGCCGAGAGGAAAGCGGGAACCCTGCCGCTCCGAAAGCATTTACACCGGCGGCAGCAACGTCCGCCATCTGACGCCTCCTCCGCCGCCGCCTCGCGAGTCTCTCCCTGCCCGTCTGGGCTCAAAACAGTCAGCTGCACGCTCTCCGGCGGCGGACCAATCAGAGGTCGACCTTCGTCCACAGTGCAGTCCAGATTCGTGGATTCCGGACTCCACCGCGGCGTGTCTGTTCCATTGGGAATGTCCCCCGCGGCGGCTGAGGCTGGGGTGCCGATGCAGTTTTCCGTGGCAGCGTCTGAGGCGTGCGCTGAGATGATCGGACCCGGGACGCTCCGATCCGGCTCTCCTTTTTCCGTGCGGCCCGCCGCCGGCTCGTCCGGGACGCCGGCGCCGGTGCGTTGCTGGCAGGAGGCGGAGCCTGTTCAAAGCAGAGCGACACGTCAGCGCAGCGTCGAAAAAAAACAACAACCCAGAAACGCATGTGGCGGTCGTGCGCCGCGCTCGGCTGCTCGAAAGACTCTGACATGGCGGGGAGGTCAGAACATGGCCGTGTCGACCGCCGGTCCCGGTCCACGCAGACCCGCGACAAACCAGTTCTCCCATGCTGGGATCCTCGTGACCGCAGGTTTTTCCATGTGTCAACACAGAACCGCAAACAAAGGAACTTGGGTGCAACTTTTAACGTCTCACCTCAGAGTCATAAAGTTTGACCTCTGACCTTCCAACTCTTGATTCCAGCATCTGGCGGCAGAAAGACGCCACATCAACCAAAAACCCCGGCCGGTAATTGCAAACCGTTTGGAACCGGGAAAAAAAAAAAGGGTTTATTCATCTACGGGAGTCGCTGCCGCGGGTCTACCGGCGTTCTCGCCGTTAACTGCGTCAAAACTCGAAAAGAGTTCGATTCACTGACTGCGCAGTATGAACCGAGTCTCCCTCCTGCGTGACGGCGGCGCTTCTAAGTCCCAACTTAAAACTCTTAGTCTTTTAACTCTGTCTCAAGTTGTTTTTGACTGAAGGCCAAGAAAACGGGCCGCCCGTGCCAGCGCCGAGGGGCCGACCTGAGAGTTTCCCTCATCAATTCCAGGCCAGTCGAATGTCAAAACGTGCGCTTTTATCGCCGTGTTCCTGCTTCGTGTTGCTCTCCCTGAAAAAGATCTGAAACCACTTTTAGGCTCAAGAAGCTCGAGGTGGATGTTAATGGATTTAGGTCAGAGCTCTCGCAGGAAGATCAAACTGGCCCTCGTTATTATTTTCAGATGTACAATGTCTCGACTCCCCTCTGGATCCGGTCTGGTCTCAAATTCAACTGAGGTGGCTTTTTCCTAATGTGCTCTCGCCTCCCCTCAGGCAATGCAGCCATAATAACTCACCCTTCGGCCGATCCATCGCCGGCGGCGGCTCGAGCGAGCGCTGGGAGCCCGAGACGGAGTGGGAGGACGAGTGCAGCTCCTCCACCGACGACTCGGGGCTGTCTGACACCGGCGCCAAGCAGATCTGCGTGTCCAGGTCCAGGAAGGGGGAGAAGGAGAGCCTGGCGGGGTCGATGTCCTGGAGCTGGTTGATGATGTCGCTGATGGACTCCTTCATGCTGTCGAGCTCCTTCGCGTTCTGCCGTTCGGTGGCCTGAAGCCCGGAGGTGCTCATAGTCACGCAAGCCTGACAGCTGCCCAAAAACAAAGCACGCAGCCTCATCAAGTCACGGACGCAAACACCCACGCAGACTCGCCTCCGTTTGAGCCAAATCAGGGGGGGAAGCTGCTTTATATCATCTTAAAACCTGTTTGATTTCTTTGGACTTTGTCCTAACTCCGCTTTCTGGATCGTAAATATGCCCCTTTTGGGTCTTCTTTGTCGTTGGGCTTTTTCGAGCTTTGGGATGGACGAGATCAATTTCAGTTGATGTGACACAGTGAAGAAGTCACATTTTTTCGCGATTTGATGTATTTTATTTCTTGGGAAAAAAATAGGACATGAGCTACACTCAGCTGCAGCCCCGCGGGTGTGTCACCACGTGAACTGATGCTGATTGTGTTTGAGTGTGTGAGGGACGACACGTATTGTATCATAGCCACAGTTTTTTACTGTAATCTAACCCTGGTATTATCTCTGCACCACTGTTCATACTTTTGTATGTAACCCCCTCCCTGTAGCATACTGTACATATACTTTATTTAAACGAATAGCCAGTTTTTCACAGTAAATGAATTCTTTTGTTATGCATATTTTTGCACATCTGGTTCGAGGCTGCGACCGCATTTTCGCCGCCTCGTACCTGTGACGCGGCGCGACATCAAAGTTGATTCTAAACTTATGTAATCCGACGACATGGGTCTGTGGTCGCGCTGCTGTCGTCGCGGGTCTCCTCCTGCAAGCTGATGCCGCCCGTGCAGGTTTGAGCGGTGTTTGGGTTTTTGGTCAGGGAATATCCGTTTGCAGGATTTGATTTCATGTTCGCTTAAAGGGGTTTGTTCCACATTTTTTTGGTGGGGAAAAAAAGAAAAAAAAAACAAAACGTTCGGGTAAATGAAAACTGTTCAGATCCAAATCTAGGCGAATCCACGCGACTCCTTGTGAACTTTCAACTGCTTGCTTTTGCACTTCAGTTTGTGTGCAGACTAAACAAACCAGGTGTAACTTGTTATTTGGTCAGTTTAAGCTGGTAGGTGGAGCCAGAGTCGGGTTACCGTGGCTGTTTTCCCTTTGTGTACGGCCTCCATGCTAAGCTAAGCTAAGCGGCTCTGGCTTCTTATTTCATCAATACTAGTTTGGAAACAATCTGACACTGAAACTAATAACAATCTGATAGTGGCAAGAGGTATGACATCATAGAGCCGATAGAATCATGTGACATCAAAACGTGGTTGGCATGGCGATGCAATAGCTGCATCAACGCAGAATTACTTGACCTCAAAGCATGCCCCTTCATTTCAAAGCAATATTTCGGTTTCATAACATATTTAACATTCTAGAAAGTTTAAGAAGACAGAAAGGATCTTACAGTATGCTGGAATGCATGAAGTCAAAGCTCTGCCCTTTCGTTGTCATGAAAAAAATCTTAAGGTTGAAAAAAACCCTGAATCTTTCCCAACATTTCCTGAAAAATAGCTGAAGGTTTTGTTTCATACAGTTTACAGTGTGCAGAAGTAATTGGCCAGCGAAAAAAAACAACACACACACACGAAGAAGAAGGAGAAAACAAGAAGAAGAAAAATAAGAGGAGGAGGAACGATTTTGGATTACTGTTCTCAGCATTCACGCATAATTAGTTACGTTTTTTTTTTTCTTTCCTTAAAAGTCTGGTCGCGTTCATGTCGGGGATTCCAGTGTAATAGGTTCATTAAAATTGCATGAAATCTTAAAACAAAGATTGGAAAAACAGCTGTGGCCCAGGAACACGGGCTGAGAACGTTTGGAGGAGGGGAGGCCGCCTCTAAAGAAGGTAAAAGTATGAATGAGCATCTCTCTGCTACTTGAGGGTACACGTGCAGAACCATAGAGGCTGAAACGTGGGTAAAGGCCTGAAACAGTGGCCGTGGACCTCCTGGGGGGGGGCCCTGACCCGCGTGTTACATCCCACTGCACAATTAGCATGTAGCAGACGGCGTGATCGGGACCCGAGGATGACGTCACTTGGACGGTGAAGCTTTACAGACACACCACGGCGCCTTAAATCACACACGAGAGAGGATACAGACAAGTGAGTCCAGTGTTAATCAGATTTACGATGGATGATGGAGAGCACCTTTTGGAGATTTATTTTACTCGATTTGACTTACCACTTCCGGGCTACTATAGCTTCTCTTAAGGTTGAATACATTAATGTTCAGAGTATTTTACTGTCATGCATATTTTTGACTTCTGTAATGGGGAGGCGCTCTTGTATTTGATCTGCCATTTATGAAAGTTTATTTGTTATTGTTTTTTGGGGGGTGGGGGGGTTAAAACCAAACCTGCGCAATTCGCAGCCTCTCATTAACATCTGCAGATTGAATTTGGAGCAAGCTTTTTTTCCCTCCTTCTTCTTCTTCTTCTTTTTTTTTGGCGCACATCCAACTGTGGCGCAGTCGGCACGCCAAATCTGCGACGAGGATCTTTTTTCCCTCCAAACAAATGAGGACTTTACCATGTATAGAGCGACCGTGGAGCCGCCCGCGGCGCTCCCGGGGACGCGGGGAATAAATCTGCGTGAAACATCGCAGCGGAGCCGAGCTGGCGTGGATGTGGGAGCGCGCGCGCGCGTGCCTGCGCGCGGCGGCGGCGCAGAGCAACGTGCTCGACTTCAGCGCGACTCTTCCACACGTGTGAGGTTTTTTGTTGTTTTGTTTTTTTTGCACAGTTTCTCCTCCACAAAGCAAATAATCTGTTTCCCCATCTGTTTTGTTTGCATGTGTGTTAAAAAAATAAATAAATACAATTTCAAAGCGAGTCACTAAAATCAATCGGATGAGGCCAGAACGCGTCCGAGGCTGCGCGCAAAGACCCGCAACCGCAGCGTAAAGTCATTCTGGAATCTTACGTTTGCGCCGCTTCAGCGGCAATTAGCGCACTCCCAATGAGGGAAACGAGGCACCGCCAGCTCCTTAAAAAAACAAAAACAAAAAAAAACCCAACAAACTCGTTTACCGCCACCGTTCCCCTGTTAGTCAGTCAGAAGCGGACTCGATGAAATGCACTTACTTGTCTCGGAGGTCGCGGAGTATTTGGTGCGTTTACTCTTCTCGGCAGTTGTTTTTTTTTTTTTTTCTTTTTTTTTTTTTTATAAAAAGGGCTCCCTCCGTGCCTCGCTGCCGTTCTTCCCTCCCCCTCCGTTTGCCTTTTTGTCTTCCAGGATCCTGAACTTCTGAATCAAATTTCAGGACGGACAAAATACGAGGCTTTTCCTCCGCCCACACTGTTTTTTTTTTTTTTTCCCCCCCTCCTGGGTACCATGTCAAACACCATATGGAGCAAATAACGCGGGGGAGCAGCGGCGGCAGGGGGAGGAGGGAGGGAGGGAGGGAGGGACGGGGGGTGAGGAGGGTCAGTTTACCTTCGCGTTCAGCGCGAGCGGCCGCATCCATCTCCGAGCCGGCCTCTAAACATTTACGCTCCAGCTAAACTTCGGCTGCCCGCCGGCATACACGCAGGATGACGGCGCGTAAACGTGACTCACAGGTATCGAGCGCGGCCTGTGCAACCTCCGCCACTGTCAAATTACCTTTTGGACTTTGAAAGCATAAGAAAATAATAGTATTAATTATTAGGTTATGGGTAACTATTTTGGTCTGTAAAAAAGAAAGATCAGGTCTCAAGTACTGTGTTTTGAATTTTATCTATTTCACTGTGTATCATAATCTCATTTTATGTTGTTGTTGCTGTACTTTGTGACCATGTTTTGAGCAGTGCAGTACAAAAACACACTTAATACTCATCTTTCTCCTGAAGGTTCTCATCATGCTGAGAATCGATAATGAAAATTGAATTTAGCAGCAGCCCATTTATGGCTTTTAATCTTCATAATTGTGACGAAGAAAATTTCTGATAGGCTTACGAACAAAGGAACGTATTTTTCCTACATGTTGGGATTTATTTCAAACAAACTCAAGGTTTTTCCAAGTTGGTAGCAAAACGGTTCAGAGCAATCTGATCCTGGCCGGCAGCCAGCTGAGGGTGATGGTTTTGTAGATGAGCAGCATCCAGAGACGGTTCCCACTGGCTGCCATGCAGGAAGTGATGAGTTTTGTTTTTTGTTTTTTTTCCAGGATCAGGAGGTTTTTATTAGGAAATTACTGGTTGTTGTGGCACCACAGAAACTCGGCTGAAAACACAGAAGTCCAAAAAAAAAGTTAAAAAAAGCAAAAGCATGGCAACAATATCCCATCTGAGCAGAAGTCGTGTCTTTGCAACGGAGTTTAACAGCAGGAGATGCATAAAAGGCCGGAGCGGCGTTCACGTTAAAAATCATATTAGATTGAAATCTTTCGCGCAGCGTAAACAGATCAATCACAGTCCTCTAGATCAATAAGAACAGACAGGAGAGCTCATTTTCTGCCCCAATTACGATCGGAGTACATTTATTGCATTTAGAAAAAAAAAAAAAAAAAAAAAAAGCTTAAAAAAAAAGGGAAAAAAAACAAAAC
>CAAKHG010027189.1:0-24360 GCA_901007715.1 Dactylopterus volitans | reverse complement strand
CCCCCCCCCCCCGAAAAATATATATATTTTGGCTTGATCTGCACAAAAATGATAAAGATGGAGATGTCATCGTTCATTTCATAACGCGGAGATACATCAATGCCGGCATCCAGCACTGGAAATAAAGTCACAATTTAGAATCTTTTTTTTTTTTTTATTTATTGCAACAGATGGTTTGAGATGTCTCCTGGAAACGCCCCCAGAACACATCTACTGTTAAATGACCCTCTCAGCATTTGTGCTTTGGAAAATTGGACACTAATCTCATACACGTGTGTTGCATAGTTGTTAGACCTGTGTCTGATCCCTCAGGTGTTTGGGATCTGCTGTTTGTTTTGGGGTTTTTTTTTTTTTTTTTTTTTTACTGATTTAATAAACACCTCCCCGACGCTAACAATAATAGGAAAGGGTTGAGGTTGTGCAGCACGACAAACAAGGCTAAGAGGACGCGCATGACAGCGAGAGGAGGCAAAGTGCGCTCATGTGAGGCAACTGGAGAAGGCTGCTGACATGGGGTTTGGACGGGATTCTGCATTCTGGTCTTGAGCTAGCAATCAGGCTCCTCAACATCATCACCATCATCATCATCATTATCATTATAATCATCCATCCACCTTGTGTGTTTACACTTCCTCCCTCTTCCAAGCCTTTCCCTGACGCCCAGCCCATCATCTCCGCAAGCACCTTCACTTAATTCTACTCTTTATTTCGCACCTCTTCATCCAGGACTTCAATTACACGCCACGCCTTCACCTCTCCTTCCTCTCTGGCAGCGCGAGGGGTTTGCCTCACCCTCAGCCGCTTGTGATCACCTCTTAAAAGACGTGCGAAGAGGAGTCGAGCCCCGCCCTAGGCCTTTCATGACGGAGCTTTACCGCGAAACAACTGACCACGCTGCAAAACCGCCGCCACGCCGCCCGCAGCAGCTTCGCCGCACCGAGCCGATGGTGGAACTCCTTCCCCGCTGAGATCCTCTCTGCTCCTCTGCAGCCCGACGTTTCGCCGTGCCGCCTTTGTGAGGCGCAGCTTTTTTAACCTAATCTCGGCTATAAACTGTTGATCCTTTCACAAGCTTAATTGCCAGCAGCAGGAGGGTGTGACTGCAGCTGGATAATATGTTTGCTCGCTTGTGATGGTAGCTAACAGGATGCAGATGCCACAGAGGAAGCAAAGCGGGACGATGTCCATAATCAATGGCCTGCTCTCAGAAATGTGCAAACACACACAAAGAAACACACTTACGAGGCATTCTGATTTTTTTTTTCTTTTCTTTTTTTACTTGCACATCATTTCGAGGCTATAAATCATTCCGGATCATCAAAACAAAGCCGAGTATTGGCAAAAGCGTTCGCCTCAGCTGCACAGCATGTAACCCCACGTATGAGTCATCCATCCCACAGACATGGGATAGATACAGTCATGGGTCGTTAGCGAGGTGATAAAGTGATATCTCAGAGCGCAGAGCGTCCCGGACAGCCTGCAATATCTCTTATGTCAGCATTATGTGAGGGACAACGGCTGCATCGCTCTGCACACATGCGGAGGGAGAACGGACAGAGAGCTGCTTTGACTGATTTATGAATCTAATTCTGCAGCATGTATCCAATTAGTGCATTCCTGCGAGTTCAGCTCAGAGTCATAACAGTCTGCATTAAAGGATAAAATGACTTAATTTGGCTCTTGGATGACATTGTTTACCCAACACAGCTGCACAAATACATGTGTTAACATTTCGGCCCGAAGTGTGGGAACGGGAGAACGCGGGAGAGAGGGGCACGACGGGGTAAACGAGCTGTGGGGAAAGGGCGCCACCTAGCGAGGCGGGAAAGGCGCGTCAGCCCAGTTGAGCGTGGGCTGTTTGCATGCAGCAGATGGCGCTGCTGATCCCTCCTGCCGCCGGAGTGACCTTTGCCGATACTGTCTCGGGGGTTTCCAGCTTCTCCGTGAAACTGGTAAAATGAGTGTCGGCAGTGCAGTTAAATCAATGCGATGCCGATATTGAAATTACTTTAACTTGTTTTATTATACCACCGTTTACTTACAGTCAACCAGCATATATTCATCATGTTATTGATGCAATTCATTCATTAGACTTTCCACATCCAGGAAGGACATCAAAGATTCTTTAACATTGGGACACCTTAACAAGTATTCACAGCTTAGTATAGTATAAAAATATGACGATGAGAACCTCCCCATGACCTTTATCAAATGGTGACATCAGATTTTTCTGGATCTCGATCTGATCTGATCTGTTTTTGGTTCTTCTTCCACCGAGGAAATTATGTTATCCTTGTGCATGTTTTTTTGGGAAAAGTTTATCATATTTGCTTTCTTGGGAAAGCAAATATGATAAACTGATTACACAAAATTTTGTGTTGCAATTTTTTTTTGCCTTTCTATTTAGTTATTAATCGCAGAACCCTTAAACCTTTGCAAAGGGCTGTTAGTCACGATGCAGATAATCTGTAATTATAAAAATGAAAAGAGAAATGAAAGTCATCTCTTGCTGCGAATTAGGTGTATTAAGGGAAGGTGTGTGTGTAGGGGAATGACAGCATCACGGAGTATTGCGGTTGGTGATAACGCTGAGCGAAAACTTGTGTGGGAAAAAAACTATTTTGGCCTGTTGATGAGTGTTGGATTATGTCTCCCGGCAGGCAGAGTGAAGAGCATACTGGGAGGCAGCGGCTCAGAGGAAGAGAGGTTCCCATTTTAAGTTAGATGAGTCAATGGTGGTCGAATCGCCACAGCCAGCGGTCAGGGGTCAATTCGTACATGCTTGAGCGTGAATCAACAAGTGTCTGTTCATGTGTCTGTTCATGTAAGGTGCACAGCCTTAACATCTACAAACCACAGTATCACAAAGGAAACTGAGTCACTGACGGTATGATTCACTTCCTGTTTATTTTTATTTTCTCAGCATTCGCCGGTCAGTCTAATGACAGACCAGGAAAACAGAGGAGTCAGTTAAAATTTGCCAGAGAGGCAGAAGTACATTATCGGTCTCTGAGTCTGAGGCCGAGTGAGTTGAATTTCCTTTGCGGCAGCTTTTTTCTCCGATAAGTACGACCTCAGATGGCGGATGCGATAAAAGAAACTGCAGTCGAACTCGCCTTTGCATTCTCGCGCCTGCCCTTTTTCAAACAATAATTCTTACGCCGTCACGAGCGTGCTCGTACATGGAGCACCTTCGAGGAGCCGCGGCGTGGCTTACAGTGCAGGGCATGGCAGCGAATCTCATTAGTGGCTGTGGAAGAGTTTAGTGGGGGCTTACACTATTGCGCGCACTCGTCAAGGTTGATTGGGGCCAACCGAAGTCTGTGACCAAGGTCGGCATTAAAACTGATGGGTTATACTATTCAGGATTGTCTCTGCATGGACGCCGCCATTAATAACTATATTGCGTCCCCCGTATATGCGTTAAAGGGCAGTGAGCTGGAGACTGAGAATGTGAACGTCATGCACAGTGGAAAGAACAGGACGGTCTGCAGTTGCCTGATGATGATTGAGTGCTGCGGTATTTTGTGACATAAGCATCATAAGCCGGCAAACAACCATTTTGTAATACCATTTAGCTTTTTTTTTTAAAGCTAATGTCATATCAGGATATGACAAAAAAACAAAAAGAAAAAAAAAGCAATGAGTCAATAAGCTGGCCTGGGTCTCTCCATGTAATCCCAGCTGCCGGCATGTCCAAAACTCATTAATCAACATGGAATGATATTTGCACTGCTCTGCCTCTGCACATCAGTAATTAAGCGATTATATTTCCACTGTTTCATCCAGAAACTGTCCAGTTAACAGTTGGTTAACAACTGTGTGCGTGATAACATTACACAGGCAAAATCCCTCCTTCTCTCAAGATTTAAAAAAAAAAAAAAAAACGCTTCAAAAGTGCACGTTTGGATTCTTCTATGGCAGATAAGACATGATGAAGTGCCCTCCCGGGTGCAAAGATACCTCCAGTGGAGAAATTCACTGCCATAAAAGCTGCCCTCCCAGCTGGAAAATTACACCCACACACACACCCACACACACCCACACACCCACACACACACACACACACACACACACACACACGCACGCACGCGCGCGCACACCCGCACACAAGTTCCCTCATACAAGACAATGTGCCTTTGTGGGATGCCTTTACAACAGAAAAATTATAAACAGTTAAAAAAAAAATTGAAGTAACAAAATGGGAGCTAATGCTGCTACCAGTTAACCCACACGAAGTCATTGAGATAATCAGAAGAAGAATCCTGGACTGATTCCACACCCTAACCATCACATATCTGACTAAGCTCTTGAATATAAAGCATCATCCCATGTGTATCTATGTGGAATACACAGCTGGACAAAGGCCTCAGGCCGCAATTAGCTATGTTGTTTCAGTAAGGTTGCAATGTGCACATTTATCCCTCAATCTCGCAATGTTTATAGGAAGTGTGTGCACAATTTTAAAAAAAAACACCAAAAATTCTGGAAAAAAATAACCCAGTATTTAGTGTGGCCTCCCTTTGCAATTAAGGTCTCTGGAACTCTTTAGAACAGACAACGTGATATTTATGGAACTTATCTGTGTTGCTATGTCATACGTCCAGTTTCATTACGAGACATGTAAAAATGTCTTATCGAGTGTTTTTGTCATGGTTGTAGGAGTCCGAGTCACGGCTGAAGATCTCAATCCACGTAACTTTTCCGCGCTGAACTCTGCATTCGCATACTGTAAGAGCAGAACCGATTGGAGGCTTGTTGAGGTATAAGACAAAGACATAAGAAGACATAAATAACATCATCCCATTCAAAATGCCAAATATTGCAGAGACAGAAAAAGAACAGGCCAACAGGTCAAAGGCCGAGAAAACTTTACGTCTGATGAGAAGCTTCTTGACGTTTCTTTTTCTTAAAGGTGTATCACAAACAACTTGCTCAGCATCTGGTAGCAGCCAGGAAACCGCGAAATTTCAGGAGGGGAATGGGACTAAAAGGCTAAAATTTGAAAAAAGCATAGAAAGACCGGATAATAATGCGATGATGTCCAATTGCCGACAATCTGTCAGGAGAAGCGTCGGCCAGAGGCACAGCCTCCAGTGAGTCATGGAGGAGGGTGAGTCATGGTTTGAGGTCGCATTTGTGCGCTGGTGAAACTGATGGATTCATGAGTGCAGGGAAAATAGAGACACATTTTTCATTCATTGCCATTTTCGCTGGAAAGTGACTGCTGTTCTGCGGGACAGCGATCCCGAGCGCGCTGCTGCACAAAAAGCCGATAAAAACAGCGAGGTGATGGACTGATCATCATATAAGCTGCATGAGATCATGCACGAGAAGAAGAGAAAAAAAAAAAGACCACCACAGTCACTGGAAGAACTGCTGACGAAAGCTTGTTAGACACCCACAAGGTTACCACAAGATCTCACTATACTGACTTTAGGCCGCGGGTGCCACAAAGTCTCACTTTTTCTTTTTTTTTACCGGTGTGTATATTTCCTGTGTTTTCTTATTGTACCTTAACAAAGAGACTGAGAAACAAATATGTGTGCGTGTCACGACCTCGATAGAGAACAACAAATCTAACGTTGACCAGTGACATCTGTAAAGTGCTGAAAATGTTTGGGAATTTCATATTTCCCCATAAGTTTTATTATAAAGGTGCGGTAGTTATAATCAGATTTTTTTTAATTTTTTTTTTTTAAGTGTTAGTCTTCAACAGGTTTTTAAGTATTTCACAATAAATATATCGCAACTTTTTGCACACTGGTGCCCGTCTGCATACGTTTGGTGCCCAGTGACCTGGCCCATGCTCCTCAGAGGGTGTTTCCTCCCTGTGAGCAGCTTTTAGGCTGCTTGCGCACAAACATCGGGGCTAATTAAACGAGGGTGATAGTTAGTTCGGGTGATAGAGGTAGTTTTACATCAGATGTTCGAAATCCAGACACTTGGGAGTGTTCAAATGAATAGCTAGTAGTGAGCTTGACGAGTGACCCACACCAAAAACGTACTTTAACTCCCTCGGGCTAGCCACAGCTGAGAGATGCTAGTTCAACACGGAATCAAAGATTTAGCAGGATTTCTTTTTCATCCCGCTAATGAAAATCCAGACAAAAGAGTAAAAATAGAGGAGGTGCCAGCGGAGAGGTGGGAAAGGGAAGAGTGAGTGGCGTCACGTTCGGCTAACGGGCTCACTGTAATCTCTTAATGAACTTCCACGTGAAGGAATGATGAAAATGAGGATGGGAAAGAGGATGAGCGAAAAAAAGAAAAGAGGAGGAGGGCGAGAGGATGGAAGGCGGATATGAATTGTGCAAACCATGGATGCACAGGACGAAGATGAGGCTGCACCGTGGATCCCGCCATTAGGTTGAGGGGCCCCTCTTCTTTGTCTTGCTGTTTTTGAATGGGGGGTCTCGCCTCCATATTCCTGGCTGGACAGAAGGTTCCCACACCCGACAGCAATACAGACGGCGGCTGCAAAATGCACACTGCAATCGTCTGCGCATTCGCACATATACATGCACTATTCAAGTAAGATCCCCCCATGAACGTGCACCTGTTTCCAAAAATGGAGACGGGGCTGGCAGCCTGAGGGGCCGGTCAGAAATCCCCTCGCCAATCCCCTGATGTCGTCAGACGCCGCAACCAAGCTCATGTCATCCACTTGGCAAAGTCAGAGGTCAGGTAAGTAGCTGCTTCATGGTCAGAATCCCGGGCAGTAAGCCTGCTGATGAATGGGGAAAGTGAGGAGTGTGACTGACCTGCTGTCCCATGTGTCAACCTGCAAAGAGCTGCTTTGTGTGTCGCTTCGGAGCGGAAATATTAACACGGCCGCCGGGCTAAAAGTCTGCGGCGGATAGATCCCAGATCGCGATTTCCCGCAACGATTATCATTGGTTTTCTTGGTATCGTGACGTTTTATACCGCGACGCATCGCAGTTGCGATTTTTATCCGGCTTGTCAGATGTTGACGATCAAAAAGAGAAAAAAAAAGAAGAAAAAAAAAAAAAGGAAAGCGAAGCGAAATCAGGTGCCACACGCGTTTTTTTTTTTCGAGTGAAGTCGAGGATAACATGGCCTACATGCCTGCTGTCGTACTGTGCACGTGCACGGTCATGCTTTGGATGTTTGCATTTTTTTTTTCCAAAACGTGAAAGAAAGTACCACAAATTTAGACTCAGACAAATATTCAGTGATTAAACACCAAGCACCCCAATTTCTGTGGAGAGCTTTTTCTTTCTTGTTTCGATATTTCCAAAAGAAACGAAACAAAACCAACGAAAAACCGGGTTGTCGCCTCACGCGTTAAAATGTTAAAACGACAAATACGTGAACACACTTGGCGTACCCTGCTGAGCCCTTGTCGCCCGGGGCTTTGCATTACTTCACTTCCCTTACTACTAACGTTACTCCATTACCTGTGAGCGCGCATGCATTACAATGCGCCTCTCTGCGCGTGGCGGTGTGTGTCTGTGGGAATGTGTGTGTGTGTGTGTGTGTGTGTCGCTGCACATAGAGGGTAATCTGTAGTAAGCTGGTTTATGGGCTTGTCTGCAGTGACGCAGGTATATGCGCCAAACTCTGCACTGATAGATTCTCCATGACAACCAACCTGCCAAGGCTATATGGCCTGTACCCTAGATACTGACGGCCAGGGTCACTCATGCAGCGATGTAAAGGGAGAACCAGAAACTGTTGAGACACAGTTTGCATCAGATGTGCACATCTGTATACCGCAACTTTGATGCAAGGTTGCAAAGGGAGGTTGTTGTTTGCTTGTTTTTTGGTGGAAACCTGACTGAAGTTAAGAAAGAAAAAAAAGACCTCCCCTAGATGGCGATGGGGGTGTGCAGCTCCAGCTCCACCTGAGGAAAAAGAAAAAAAACAGGCATTGATCTGGCAGGCCCAAGAAACCGCAAAAGTATATTCATATTCATTTGTTAGGGTTTCTGCAAATAATAGGTAAGACGGGACCGACCAACTGATAGTGATCCATCTTCGGGGTTGCTCAGCGAGTGAAGAAAGACTCTGTTGAAAGCAAATTGTTTATGTGTGACCACATCTTCCAGATAAATGCTGATCACACAAAATGTTTTGAGTTACACAAACGCGAGATCGACGTCTCTGGCGCGCTTTTGACACCAGGCGGCCTGTTTTTTTTTTTTTTTCTTGCGCCACCGGCGGAACTGGAGTGTTGACACAACTGGGTGTTTCGGGAGAAGATGGAAGTCGAGGGAAAGCGAGGACGGAGGGTTTTTTGGGTTCGGTTTCAGCGTCCAATCCTCGTCTTTCTCCTCCCTCGTCACGCCTCTATGCTTCAAACAAGCCTCAGTGTGCAAGCTCGCAGTGACCCAAAGCAACCGCGGGAAGCGGCGGCGGCGATTAGTAGGTGCTGGCTGTCAATCAAAACTGACCCGCCCCGACGCTCACAGACGGGGAACTTACTGTGCGCACAAGCTCTCCGGCCGCCGTGGAACGGGACCTCGATGGCATCGCGCAGTACCAGCGGGGGACGAGCGGCCAAAATGTGAGGGCTAAACACCCATACACCACTTTCCCAAAGTAGGTGTGCAGTGGAAGAGCGCAGCAGCGGCGAAACTACCGGGGGGGGGCCGGGGTGGGGTGGGGGGGAAGTCGCCGTTACGCAGCCGGGGACGCGCAATCGCCTGTGCGTAAAAGTGGGCCAAAGGCAAAAAAAAAACGCCCGCCGCGGGTGAAATGAAACCTATCCTCGCCTGCGATGGAGACGCCGCCGAGCCTCTCGGACGCCGCGGACAGCTGACGCCGCGAGGAAGCACCTTCTCCGCGTGAAAACGGTCGATGCTTGCAGAACCGAGCGCCACGACTGGAGCGGAGCGCAGCGGGGCGGCAGATGCTGGACGGTGACTAAGCCCGGCGACTGGGAAGCTCATGAATCGAATTTGTCTGGGCTGCAGACTTTATGTAAGAAGTAGGACAAGCGCACCGCCGCCCAACTAGTTCTTTCCGTCCCGCGGGCAGACGCGCCGCCGTCCAGTAATTTCGCTGTAATGACAGACGGCAGTTCCGACTCGGCGTCAGCTCCACGGAGAGATCGCAGCTAGCCGGGGGCGCCGCCGCGGGAAAGGGGGTGGGGAGGGGGGGAAACAAGTGGAAAGTTCACGCGCTCGCACTCCGACCCGTCCGCCTCCCGCCGAGATGGACGGCAGCGCCGAGTGCGCCGCCGCCGCCGACGGCTGCTCAGACGGGGGGAGCATCAACCTCAGCGTGCTCAACTGGGAGCAAGTGCAGCGGCTGGACGCGATCCTCACCGGGTCCATCCCCATCCACGGCCGGTGGAGCTTCCCCACCCTGGAGGTGAAGCCGCGGGACATCGTCAAGGTGGTCCGGAGCCGCATGGAGGAGAAGCGGATCCACGTCCGGGAGGTGCGACTCAACGGCTCCGCGGCCAGCTACGTCCTGCACGAGGACAGCGGGCTGGGCTGGAAGGATCTGGACTTGATATTCTGCGCCGAGCTGAAGGGAGAGATGGAGTTCCAGATAGTTAAAGACATAGTTCTGGACTCTCTTCTTGACTTCTTGCCGGAAGGAGTGAACAAAGACAAGATCACACCTGTGACCTTAAAGGTATAAAACGCACTCCTGCAAAGCGCACAGATATCATAAGCAAAAAAAACCAAAAAAAAAAACCACGAGGGCCATTTTGTTCCAGCAAGATCTGTGCGCGCACGCTTCCCTCTTTATCTTACTTCTATACAATTACACACGGCAGAAAATATGTGCATTTCCCAGTCAGCGCACACACTCCACGTTGTGGGCAGAAATGCTTTTTTTTTTTTTTCTTTCCCCCCTCTCTCTTTCTTTCCTGGTTGACATTTAGAAAAGCAAACAATCCATCCAGCACAGAGATGTGAGCCCTCAAATAGTAAAAAAGGTAGGTTTCCAATTCAAAGAGGATTCTGTCTAATCCAATTGGAGTCGGATCCGCATTAATCAGTTGGCCCTCAGTTACCTGGATACAGAGGACTGGCTGGGCTGCTAATGGCCCACCAACAGATGTGAGCAGCAAAAACATCACGGCTACAAGAAACAATTCGCGATTTTTATCTGGCGCATATTAGCGCGGATGCCTGGTTGTTGAGGCCTGTTCAAACTAAGGCTGGATTATAACTTTATTGTCTCCAGACATTTAAGATGCTCGAGTCTGATAACCAGCTGTAGAAAACTGCTCAGAGCAACGAGATAGAAGGAGGGTTTCCGAAGCAGGGCGCAATAACGCTTTTGAGGTCAGGAAGGAGGAGAGAGGTTTGAGAACGATTGGGGGAAACAATATATAGTTGGTGTGGCACAGTTTCGAACACACATTTTCACTGTAAAAGGCCTGTGTAGTTGCTGTTTATGAGTAGGAACATAAGGAGTGTGAGAGTGTGTTTAATGACAGCGTCTTTATTTTATTGTTTTTTTTCTATTTGAGTTTTTTTTTTCTAAACCCCGGCTCACTTGAAAGCCCCAAACCACAATGCAGTTAACACTTTCGGCCAGTCGCAGTCTTTGGTGGTAACAATGGCGTTTTCAACGGTGTGTGTGTGTGTGTGTGTCTGTGTGTGGGGTTTTTTTTCTTTTTTAGGAGGCCTATGTGCAAAAGATGGTGAAGGTGTGCAACGACTCCGACCGCTGGAGCCTCATCTCGCTGTCCAACAACCGCGGCAAGAACGTGGAGCTCAAGTTTGTGGACTCCCTCCGGCGGCAGTTTGAGTTCAGCGTGGACTCCTTCCAGATTCGCCTCGACTCGCTCCTGCTCTTCTACGAGTGCTCGGAGCACCCCATGGCGGCCACCTTCCACCCCACGATCCTCGGGGAGAGCGTCTACGGCGACTTCCCCACCGCGCTGGACCACCTGCGCAAGCGCCTCATCTGCACGCGGAGCCCCGAGGAGATCCGCGGCGGGGGCCTGCTGAAGTACTGCCACCTGCTGGTGCGCGGCTTCCGCGCCTCCTCCGACACGGAGATGAAGCTGCTTCAGCGCTACATGTGCTCGCGCTTCTTCATAGACTTCCCTGACGTGGGCGAGCAGAGGCGGAAGCTGGAGTCCTATCTCCAGAACCACTTTGTGGACCTGGAGGACAGGAAGTATGACTATCTGGCCATGCTGTACGACGTGGTGCAGGAGAGCACGGTGTGCCTGATGGGCCACGAGAGGCGCCAGACGCTCAGCCTCATCTCCTCGCTGGCCCTGCGGGTCCTGGCGGAGCAGAACGCCATCCCCAACGCCGCCACCGTCACCTGCTTCTACCAGCCGGCCCCTTATGTCTCCAACGGCAACTTCAGCAACTATTATGTAGCGCAGGTTCAGCCTGTCTACTCCTGTCCTCCCTCGCCTCCTCAGCAGTACATTCCCCCATCGCAGCATCCCATGTATGCCACCTGGTTGCCCTGTAACTGAACATTCACGCATGCACCTCGTGTGTGTGTGTCCGGGGGAAGTCGTGCAAATGGCGACTGCAATTGGCGAAACTGAAAGAGGGGAAAGGTCAGATTTAAGAGTGTAGATAGGAGACTGGGAGGGTGAATGAGGACACGGAACCTGGATCGAGGCAGCGGACCAGAGGGAGGCTTTTTTTAACGAAGGGGCAGGGTGCCACAGTGGGCGGAGCCGAACACATGCGGGCGGAGCGGCCATTGACAGAGGCTGAGCCACCGACTTTTTAGGGATGTTTCATTTCGCCAGGGCCACGATTGATTTGCGAGCGAGCCCAGCGATGATTATAATTTCCCCTCGTGAGCTACGACTGGACACGCTCCAAAACGACGAACATGAAAAACTCCACATCCTTCGACACAAATGAAAACAAGACACTCTCATGCGGCAATAAATGCGAATGAGGACGAAACAAAATCCATGTGACGTGCCGAGGATATTGACTCATGGTCAAATTACTGCTGGCCGTCTAATGTTTCACAGACAATGCAAAATGAGGAACTGGATACTGTTTACAAATCCAAAGTTCTACTTTGAAAACAAAACAAAAAAAAAAAAAAGAATTACACAAGAAACAACAAAACAATGCATGCATTATTTCTGTACAGGAATAATTCTCTTCAAGTGCCTAGATAAAGCCTAAAGGGAAGATCTTTTTTTTTTTTGTGATTCTTTATGGTAGAGAGCAGTGCAGTTGTTGATTTTGAGAGAGCTGTTTTCAAGGTGTTACTGAATGTATTGCAACAACCGAGAGTTTACTGAGCGAGGTCTCGTACACTGAGGGACGCCCAATGGGTTATGTTTTCAAAAAAAAAAAAAAAAAAGTTTCGTCAAAGACTCTGCTCTTATCTGCAGTTGTGCTGGACAAACACACATCCTGATTATCAAAGAGGAAGAAACAACATAATCTCATCATCTGCACACAGAGAGAGGGGGAGGCCCTGGTTGGATCAAAACTGTTTATAACAATAAAATAAGATGGAAACTGTGAGGGAAAGAATGAACGCAGGACACGAGAGGTTTGTCTGAGAGAGGGGGCAAGACTTAAGCTGTTTTTTGTTTGTTTTTTTTTGGTTTTAGATTTCTTGATTTTCAAAATAAAGTGCAGACGTGTGCAGCTCGATAACCAAAAATCTATTTATAACGAGAGTAATCTGCAGGGGATTGAATGCAATTTCTAGAAATGTGTTTAAACATGTAAAAGAAATGTTTGGTTTTTTTTGCCCATAGTGCATTTTAAAGTGCAATTCCATTACACGCTGACCTTTGTCAAAAATGCATTTAAGCAATATTGCTGAAAGGTGCCCTGTGGAGTTTGTCTCTAAAGCTAACGCCGCCAAATGCATTTCCTTATCAAGCATTTGCATAATTTGCATTACTGCGCTGTGCACATGAATGCAGTTGTGAAACCTCAGATAACAGAACGAAGACGTTGTGAAAAAATTTGTTCCATCGAGCTGGGGAACCTCTACAGGGTACCTTTGAGTTTGAAAAATAAAAAAAAGGCAAACTTTGATTGGGTTTTGGAACGTTTTTATATTAGGGGCATACTTTTTCTCAAGGTTTTGGAAGTTTTTAAAACATCAAGGAGATTTTAAATAGATAAATATCCATTTGACATAGTTGGTTCACAGTTAAAAGGGAGTTTTTTGGGGTTGTTTTTTTTTATATATATATAAACTGCGCTTGTTGTCAAAGAAATGTGCACATATCTGCAGACCTCACAATGATCCAACCAGCTGTATGTTTGCAGGGTTTGTAACAGCAGAATAACCATTACTGGAAAAGTCAAGAGACCCCGCAAAGAAGAATATTTTCCAATATGTAATAAGCCAGCAAAGCTTCAAAGATGATTTAAACCAAGCGACTGCTGGCCAATCATTTTAATCACTTAATCTTTTTTTTTTTTTTTTTTTTTTCATTGAAAAAGAGTTTGAGTTTGATATTTTCAGGCCGCGCGAGCAGCTGTTGAATTCCATCTCTGGTATGGAAATGACCAAACAGTGAGGACATAATGTGAAAATTGTAGAATGCAAACAAAGACAATCACATCACATCAATAATTGAACAGCAATCTTTGAAGGTGGGGTTTTTTTTGGGGGGGGGGGTTATGAAAGCAACAGGTGTAACAGTGATATTTTTCTGCACACGGTCTTCAAGCATATTCTCTCAAACGTCGTCAGATCTATTTTTCTATCAAGCTTTATTTTTGTACAGTTTGTGTTTGGCTGATGTAGCAGGCAGATCCGACGCTGTATTTTTTATTTTTATTTTTTTTTTGTGGTGTGTGTGTATATTTACAGATGCAGAAGTACTTGTGATCATTGTATGTGTGTCCTGAGCTGTTCTGAGCTGTTTCATATGGATTTCTGTTGCTCTGAAGAGATTCCACACGTGTTTTTAACTGCCAGAAATTATGATCTGATAATTGTAATCGAGTTGACCAACTTGAGAATTAAATGCAAAAAAAAAAAGCAAAAAAAAAAAGACCATTGAACACTTGGTTGTCACTTCAGTCTTTTCAGCGTCACTCGCGTCTCGCTCACATGCCATTTATAATATCGCATGCCAGTTAGACGCTTCACCTTAATAAACCACAGAGCCAGAAAGAAAGATGGCATTTAGATTTGATGCCCATTCTTTAAAACGCGGGGGAAGTCTTCCTCAGGTCAATGTCCTGATGTGCCCACACAATCCCAGCGGGCACGACCGGTGCTGCCAGCAAGTGACAGCTGAACGTGATGGATTTCCCTCCCTAGAGACGTCACCGACAAACGTCAGCGGCCGTCATTGTGCCCTTTGCCAAGCCTCATTAGTGCACTTGCAACAGCAGGCAGATCACGTAAATGCGCGCACTTTACTACCAGCGGGCCCTTGGACTCCAAAGACACACGGTCACTGACTGAGTGGATTGGCTCCAGATCTGCATCACTCTAAAGTCTAAAGGCCTCCAGATGTCACTTTCCCAGCTGGCACTTGGAGGGGGGGGGGGGGGTATTTCATCTTTCTTTTCTCTGTCTCTGCGCTTATTCTCCCTCTTCACCTTTGCTGTGTCGCCTACAAACTTTATGCCATATATGTGCCCCATCTCTCCGGTCCTCTGCTTCCTTTTCATGACCGCCAGCACGAGCGTCTTGATGAATTTAAGCAGAGAGAGATGAGCTATGGGGAAGAGAACAGGGCCAGTGTTATCCCCTGTAAGAGGGAGAGAGTGGACACTAAATATAGGCCCCCCCTCTCAGCCGCTGTAAGGACATTAGCCCATCTGCAGAAAGCTGATTAGCATCCCTCCATAAGTACTTAGTGCTGTGGTGTGGTTACTGTGGAGAGATTTACTGGCTATTGTACTGTAACACATACCCCCACCAATCGCCCCGCCCCGTCGCCCTCATCTCCCGTCTTTTAGGTCACTCTCGCTGGAAAGGCCAAAAAAAAATCAGTCCACTTCCTTATCAAGGGCTTAAAGGGAACTGAGAACAAGGGATTGAGGCGTTTAGTGCGTTGCACAACAAGGAAAAGAGCTAACCCAATAACACGGGCAGCTTAGGAAGTGTGTTACTATGGAGCTTGAAAGTAGTCTAGTGTCTCGACGGGTGGGCTGAGCCCGCGCAGTGTGCCATGTAATTTTCAAGGAGGGTCACAGAAAAAAAAGAAAAGGGGGGGGAGAATAAACAATGATATAAGCTGTCCTGACTGCTGTCCTGACATTTATTACTGTCCCCACAAGAACCAACAGCATTGCGAACTGGTGTGAATAGCTTTGGAAAATATATTGATACTCCATTTCTTGCTATTTTCAAGGAGGTTAATACCACACTCGTGTCCGTATAGGGTAAATATGAAGCTACTAGCATCTGCCGGTTAGTTTAGCACAAAGCCTGCGAATAGAAATAGCCTGCCTGTCTGCAACCAGAATAGAAACACGTAAAGGCAACAAAATCCACTAACAAGCATCTCTGGCAGCTCCTTCTAACAAACATACAGCATGATATCTTACATGCTTGTATGTCATGGATATCTGGTTGTTTGGGATCTTCAGAGGTTTCCGGCACGCAGAGTTTGTTACATTAAGAACAGCCAAGGAGGCCGCTCGCATTTGCGTTTCGCTGACCACTTTCCGCGGGATATCTCAGTTTTCCCCCTCAAACTGACCCAGGACACGGATGAGTGGATTTTCCTAAATATCAAACTATGCCTTTAAGAAGCTCGGTGAGTGTACTCAATATCTGGGCATGTGAGGGAGAAAACAGTGGGAATCCCACATCTGTTTGAACACTGCGAATAGCAAAATACCACAGCCATGACTTTGAGCAGAGCCAGGGACATGTAAAAAAAAAAAAAAAGAAAGAAAGAAAGACAAAAAAAAGAAAAAAGATTTATAATTTATCTGTCTAAGAGGCCAGTGACAGATTTATTTGTTGCTGACTTTTAGTGTAGGTATCCATCAGCACACACTCATTTAGCTCTCAAGGAATTGATTCAGATAGCAGAAGCCGATTATGTGATATACGATGATATAAACGCAGTTTATATCACCAGTTTATTAGGTACCCCTGGATAAAACCAGTGGAATACAATAAAATGGTCCCGCAATCAACCCTCACTTCATGAGAATTATAAAGTTCAGTTTTAATTGAATGTTTGTGAGAAGGTTTTGACCGGTTCAAAATTATACTGAGAGGTGTTTCTTTTATTTTGTCCATCCCATTTACAGGAATTAGGGTTGGCAAAATATTAAAAATACTTTTCAACAATGTGAAACTAATTTTTGTGGGGGCCATTATTTTATTTGTTTATTTAAAAAAAAAAAAAACATACTTGTTGTTACTTGCATAGTATTGCCTAAAAGTGAATTTGATTTATTTTTGGCAACTTTTATAAGCACTGAAGTAAAACACATTCTCTTGCCACCATTCCTTCGAGACGATGTGTGTTCATTCTAACATGAACCGCGTCACAGTCGCCATCTTTCATTGATTTCGGCTTCGCCAAAACAGGAAATGAAAAGCACCAAATGGTCGGTTAGTTAGTTAGTTAGCAGCTTGTAAAAAATTGTAATGATGGGTGTGGCGCTCCAAAGAGTTTTCATTACAGTAGACGAGCATGAAGGCAACTTAATTTGGATCAACTCTTATTTAGAGCGAGCAAGTAGCAGATTTAACCATAAAAATGAAAATAAATAAATAAATAGACCTTTCGTACGCAGAATTGTACTTGACGGACCGCAGAATGACACAGGAAATGCATAAATAATCTTGGTTATCGATGTGAACTGAAAACACATGGAGATCTGTATCAAGGGGTTATGCTGGAGATGGACCAGTTGGAGCAGCGGCAGGACCAAGTGTCCATTCAGCTCAGCCCAGCCAAGGTCAGAGGTCACAAAGTAAATCAAACAACAGCAAGACGAGACTGTGAGAAACGAGTGTGAGTGTACATCTGTGTCTGCGTGTGTGCGTGTGTGCGTGTGTGTGTGTGTGTGTGTGTGTGTGTGTGTGTGTGAGACGCAGAGAGAAAGTCGTGTGAGTGGGCATGCCTCGTCTGTGTATTTGTGCTGTCTGCTGTCTATGTATTTGTGTAACAGGAAAATTTGAGGGAGCGTTCAGCTCGGAGTGTTGCTTTTAGAGATTACAAATAGCCGCCATAAGCAAAACTTGATCCTCTTGATTATTAGGCAACACAATGATAACAATAATTCATACTTCTGGAACAAACCAATCACCGAGACAGTTTTCCATTACATCAGATGCCAAACAACTGGCGAGCTGTGGCAATAAATCAGATTCATCCCTAATCGTACGTGTGTTTGCCTGGTAGTGTAAATAGTTTGGCCAGATGGACCACTGCTGGTGCTGGAACAAAGTTTGGCCGGTTGCAGAGCAGAACCCAGGCACTGACAGAGAGAAAGAGAGAGTCAGATTAGCAATTTATCACGCGCCAGTAACAACGGCTGGCTGAGCTTTTCTGAACACAATCAGGATTTGCTCTGTTCAAATAAATCTGCAGACGTCTCTCAAACGTCTGGATGTGGCCGCAACGGCTACATGCCGCAAATTCATTTCGAAATTAGCCCTGCCGCTTCGGCCAAGTTCAATTTTGTTCCCCGCAAACACTTTTGTCAGGGCGCCCCAAGATATGTGTTAACCCCCACAGCAACACCGTAAAAGCATTTCGATGCATTTAGAAGCAGCGACTAGTCTCTCTGTCAACAGAAAATATGTTATTTCCTGCTCATTTATCAATAACACGTCTCTATTAGTGTCACATATTCAGCCATTCCAGCAATTAAAGGGTTAAGAGAGGGCGACAGCAGCTGGACGGTATGTTTGTGGTTGATATAGCAGATTGCAAAGGAAATATGTACAATAATCCACGATCCCCAGAGGACGATCCCCAGTGACTCATCTGATTTTTAATCTGACAAACCAGTTTTCTTTCAAGGTAAAAATACATTGATTGACATCTCTGTGGAGCATTTCCACATAATTTCATGAGCTAGCTCTCCGAAGAAAACCCGCAGCCAGTTACTTAGAAGGACTGATAATCCAACCACCGCTCAGCCCCACTCGCTCTATATATTTATATCACCATATGTCTTCATAAATCCAATTCACAACTGAGTTGTTCCCATTTAAAGATTAATCAGTCTCTGTTGCCGGATGACGGATCAAGTATGAATCAATGTTTTGACCACGCATTTGGCGATGTTTGTCTTTCTCAGCAGGTCATAACGCAGCGATAAATGTGATCAAGTAATGAAGTCTTAGTTTCTCTGTAATACGTTGGCGGATATGACGGCTGATGATATATATTTGATAATATAATAGTTTGAGATTGCGCAGCCACACGCGCGCGCACGCTCGTGCGTTCACACAAATGTATCTCCATGCTTCACAAGCGGTGGCGGGCGAAGAACTAGGGTGACCTTCTTTCTCGTTCCACTTTCCCCCCCAACCCCCCTTCGGTTTTTTTTTCTGTGACACGGTTATGTCACTTTTCTCATAAACAAAGGCACAAAGAGACCGTCAGGAAATGTACGCCACTACTCCGACATTTATGCGGTGTCATATTTATGTGGCCGGACTTTGTGTACAAACCAGTTCTGGATCAGCCACACACTGATCCTGATTGGAGGGCAGTGCAAAAAGAATAAACACCAGGCACAAGGAGTTTTAGCTGTGAACTGGCTTTCATTGGCGAATATTAATAAAGCTAACAGTTACAGCAATAATGATAATCCCTCAAGTCTATAGTTAAAAATAGCTACATGATTTTACCTCAGGAAGTTGTTCTTACTTGTTTATTAAGCATTGCTACAATATTTATTAATTATCAAAAAAAAAGCCATGGGCTAAAATTTACAATACCTTTACAAAGGGGGGGCGGACAAGGAAGTGGTACGGGTTTTTTTCACCAGCTCACAATCTTGCAGCAATTCTAGTATTAGAATGAGCCAAGAGAGGCTTCTATCCTCTCCCCTGCATAATAACATCTGGTACAATGTTCCCAACACACACACATGCGCGCACACACACACACAGGCACATACAGACATCAAATGACACATACAACAGCCCACAGAACTCCCACCAAAGTACCACTTAGTCAGCATATATATATAGAGAGAGAAGAGTACAATAAGAGTACATGGATCCGCACTTAAACTGTCACATTCCTCGTCCATGCATCATGTCCATACGACTGATATATTACTATTAAAGTTCAGGTTGCAGTTCATGCTCGTCTCCAAACGCACAACACAAGTTGCGCCGGAGTGTAAAGGAGCTACTAATGATGATCACTTACAGCATTCATACCAAGCCAGTCAAATTTAAACTGCTACGATAATCATCATCATTAGCATAATCATGATGAAAACAAATGTTTTTGCTGTTATTGAGTTGATGGTTATCACGCATTGTTATCAGACTCTTGGCTCCAGAGCCCGGTCTTGAAAAACACCATTTTTTTTCCCCCTTTCTTTTTTTTTTCTCTCTCTTATTGCAGGGTCTGACCGCAACACACCCGCTTTCAAACTTAATGTGCGAAGACTTGCATTGCTAAGTTGTGAGAAACACGGCAAATTCACATCGAGCATTGATTGTTTAAGTCGGTCCTGTGACGGTGGTTAGAAAATTAACATGTTTGGTGATGGCCTCACAAGTGGTGATTTAGAGCTGTTTGTTTTTTTGTGTGCCTCTGCATGTGAGCACATCTGTCTGTGTTCCTGTCTACTGCACCCAGGACAGAGTAGTTGTGATGGATTTTTCCCAGATGGTGAGGCAGCAGAAATAAAGCCCAAGTCTACAGTTACCTGGCCTTGTGTGTGTGTGTATGTGTGTGTGTGTGTGTGCGTGCGTGCGTGCATGTTTGTATGGATACATAATAGCTCAGTTTGATTTATGATGACATGTTAATCTTTGGAAACAGGTATAAAACACTCTCGGTGGGTCACACCTCCTACTTTCACACAGGTTGCTGGCTTTAAAAGGCAGATCAGTTACTTTGGTTACCGTGGCTACAAGCAGACATGAAATATTAGTTTTACAAAGTGGATTTGGATAAATTCAGCGCATTTGTGTAAATCTTTCTGACCGCAGTGCATTCCCGAAATCTTGTAAAAATGCATTCCTGGCATCTTTTCAAATAAGCCACATGCTCTAACTGACCTGCTCTTCCCTCCATCAATGAAATGATGGTAATCCATAAGAGGCGTTTATGTTCCCCAAAGTGAACGCTTCATTTGGAGCTAAATTTAAATCGCCAGGGTGCTAATTTGCGTGACCATCTCCTTCTCGCTGCGTGCGTATGTATAAATGTGTGTTTATGGCTGTAAGGTGCAGAAATGCCAGTTGTGCACTCACATCCTGCCAAAAGCGTTTCTGCCTTCCTCTGCTCTCCATCCCCGCCTCCTGCTTAACACGCCTGCTCTTACCTGGCCTGTAATAATAGTCATTATCAAGTTGTAATGGCAAACACACCTGCCAGCTCGCTGCTCGTGCCAAAAACACACCTGTATGTGCTTAAGTACAGCTCTGTCGCTACCACATGGAAGAGAACTGAAAGCCGTATACTGGCCTTGAGAAACAAATATGTGGCCATGGTATCAGTTTTTATTACATCACACGTCATAAGATCCATGTGCATGTGGCATGGATAATTCATGTGTTATCGCCTCCTGAAGGTTTCCTTTATAGATTTGTTTTATGGGCTGAATTACATGTGAGGGAGGACCGGCGTGCGCAATTAATCGCAGAAGCCATCGCGGTCACAGCAGCTTGTCTCCGAAGTGCAAATGTTTGAGGAGTTTCGAATTATTGGTGCTGCCGGGCAGAAAAATGAGAGCAGACAGCGCCGGGCCTGCAGACTTTGTTGGTTCCAGTTTCACAGCAAAAGGCCCCGGCCAGAAACAACCAGACAAATGTGTCCAGAGCTCCTCCAATTTGACACAGCTGCTCATTTTTCATCACATTCGGCCGCAGCAGCAGCGGCGGTGGCGGCGGTATTATTTCTGCAAATTACGTATTCAAAAATATGGCCGAAAAAAATTCCAGACCCATGACTGGAACAATGTAACGCACATCGACGTTGAGTCTGGAAGTGCTTGTCAAATGTCCGTTTCAAACAAGTCTTCAAAGTTGAAACATATGTTATCGCTCTAATGCTGGCCTACCTTGACATGTGTTTATTTAATGCACGAGACCTTGGTGCTGGGCTGATGCTGTGTAATGGACCCATGACCCGCATCCGATTACTCTGGCTATTTCCCCTCCGGAGCATCATTTTTTTTCACACGTAGCTTGGCTCCAGCTGTGCAAATTGGTTATCTAAATGCGGCCTGTGTGACCTCTCTTTGAGCTGCTGCGTTAAAGCCTCGAAATACAATTACAAAAAAAATATCCTCCAAACTAGTTTTCAGGGAAGGCTGGTGATGGTCACACAAGCGTGCTTAAACGCATAATTTAGCTTCAAGAGAAAAAAAAATGCATGAATCTCATATAAAGTTGACACTCTTTGTTGTGTTAAACTATGATGATAAATGCAGACAAGTAAAAAAAAAAAATACATATATATATATATATATATATATATATATATATATATATATATATATATATATATATATATATATATATATATATATATATATATATATATATATATATATATATATCTCTTCCAGTCTGACATTTCTATGGATTAGTTTGATTAAGTCTTGTTTCCTCAGTTGAATGTTCAAGCTTCACTGTGCAACATGATGCATGTGCAACACCGACACTTGATGGGCGCTTGCATGAAAAACATATTCATGAATCAACCAACATTAACACTGCCGGTCTGACCAACATTCTCTCCTCCACGACTAAGTTAAGGCTCCGCACATACCAGAGTTGCGTTACAAAGTTTATTGGTGTCATTCGCGTGAGGCCAAAGTGAAACCAGCACTGGCTTGACATTTACAGCGTGATATTGCAAACAACTACATATCCGGAAAGGAAACACCACCTTTCTCGAAAAGCAACTACAGAATAACAATATAAACACATCGCTCAGAATGGAGTATTGATGGGTAGCTTTAACTCGTTTACGAACCGCTCAAAAGAAAAATTGCACCACGTTAACAAGTGGCCGTGTTCTTTCTGCACGTCCTCCATCACGACGTACAGTGAATGAATGTGACATTCCCAGAAGGAAATTCCGAAGGCTGCTTTTCATTGACGCTCTCCAAGAGTATCATTGGGCGCCTAGATGGTGGGAAAATGTGAAATAACCACCCATTCAAACAAGATCACAAAAACATGAACTGGAAATATGGAGAAACTGAACAAATTAAACCCAGAAAAAAAAAAAATTAACTTTAACTAACTCCCCAAACAGGAAACAAACTTGATGTTTTATGAAAGCATGAGTGAGGTGAGGGGCAAACATCGCTGACTATTGCCTGGACGTGCGTTTGGAATATTCATCGGTTTTGAGCATGTGACACAGCTGTTGCGGTTAATTGCGTCCGCACATGTGAACAGAACATACTCGATCATGCCCCATGTAAAGGTCTGATCTTTAATAAGGACGAGCAAAACATGTCCATGTGACTGCAGCTGCTATGCTGTTTGAAGTACAGCGTGAAGCGTAAATTTGTGGACCCGTTGAGACTGAGGAGGGCCCGAGATGAATGCTCATCAGCGGCAACAGAGGAGGCCTTGTGTGCATTTGGGGGAAACAAATTGAGACTTAAAACTTACAAGACCCTCAGCAGACGCAAGGTGTCACATGCAACGGTGGTCGAGCACCACATGACCACGCTCCTTCAAATAACTGTCACATGGACGCGGAAAATCCTGGGATCTTCATCTCAGCCAAATGTCCAATCATTTGGCAGTTCATTAACCAGGATACGCACGGCTAGATGTAAAATAGGCACTTGGCGTTTTCGTTGAAGCACATGGTCTCTTCACATGTTTAGATAGAAAACTGGGATATTTTATATTTACTATTTCGCTCATGAGAACCGTGCATAGTTCAGAATAATAGTCGCATGGATGGAAAGCTGTTGTTGAGAAAATCAAGTTGCCCGTGGATTTCTTTATGAGCATTGCTGTCCTAATTTTTTTTTTTTTTTCCGCTTTCTTTAAATCTGAATTACAAGAGCAAGAGGGTGTACTGATGACCAATTTGCTGCATGCTATGCTAATGCATGCGCCTCACTAACAGTAGTGAGAGAAAAACACCAGGACTAATCAGTCACAAATGTAAACTGTACATTTATTTTTCTTTACTTTTTAATTATTTTTTTTTAAGACTGTATATCAGACTGCAAATTTATACTGTCTGTAATTAATAGCAAATACAGCCACTGGTTTTTAACCTGCATTCTCTCTAATGTCCACCAGGGTCCGACTACTGTGGTTGCAGAAAGAGGACAGATATTATAGAAGTTGAAGAGAAAATGGGCCTACTTCTCAATAAATGTACTATCTCAATAAACATTTCCCCGTCAGCGTGACATGACGTTTTCGTTTGTAAATTATGGTCCCACTTAAAGGAAAAATTGATAATAAAGCTGATTATGCTAGGGTGTGGCTACCTGCCATTAACACTGATAGGTTAAAAGAATATGCGTCACTTTGCGTTATCTATGAGCAAACTGTTGTCTAACTTAAACATAACATCCTGGAGGACCAGTCACACATCCTACACCCTGAATACAAACTTTTACCATCAGGCAGACGCTATGGAGCCAGCAGTTGTTAAAGCAAGTGCTTCACACTTTCCACGTCTGGACCAGGAACAAGTTAAGGACCACACAGGCTAGAACGGACTGCTGCACTTTGCACTTATTTCTACTGATGATTCATTACAATCTTATATTGTTCTAATGGTTTTAGGATGGTTACCTTTCATGATTACTATCTCTATCACCTCCTCTTAGCACTATTTCTTGTCTATAGGGCTGCAACTAACGATTAATCTGTCGATTATTTCTTCGATTAATCGATTAATTGGTTTTAGAAAAAAGTGGACAAATTTTATTTACATTGTAGGGAAGAGAAGAACAAGGAGACGAGATGGATACTTAATTGAAAATTACATATTTTAAATCAACTTTGCTGCTGATATTTGGCTGCTACTGATACAAAAAGTAAATTAAAAACCATTAATGTGTTGGGCTTTTGGTTTAAAAATCCCAAGAAGACGACCTCGCACGTCTTGTTTTGTATAAACCAACAGTCCACAACCCACGGATATTCACTTTACTGTCATAGACTAGAGAAACCAGCAAATATTCATATTTGACAAGATGGAATCAGAGAATTTGGACTTTTTCTACTTTAAAAAAAGCTCAAAACGATTAGTCGATTATCAAAATAGTTGGCGATTAATTCAATAATCGATTAGTCATC
>CAAKHG010027187.1:2500-13472 GCA_901007715.1 Dactylopterus volitans | reverse complement strand
AAACAAAAACAGGCTGAGACATAAGAGTTCTAAGGGTATATCATAGAAATATGCTGCAGGTTTCACTAAATAACTACGCACACACACACACACACACACACACACACACACACACACTTTAAAAGGCGTTGTTGTTGTTGTTGTAGCAGCCCTCAGTTCTGGTAGGCAGAGAATTCCAGCAAGTGGGTGCAAAAAAGAAAGAACCCTTCACGCAACTTAAACTTGAGGAAGTGTTACAATCTTGTTAACTGCTGTTCAATAAACCTGAAAAACCTGTTTCCAGTCATCAGAGCTGCAACATTTCCTTCCTTAAAAGGAAAATGTTCACCACTGATTGCAATGATTGCAATGATTGCAACGACAACACTGAAGGAAAATGATGCATCAGGAAGATGATGAAGCTATTATTCCGATGGCATCGCCGGCAGGTGAGTGATGAAATCTAACCGTTGGCCACGAATAACATCTGTTGGCATGTTGATGCATCTGTGAGTGAGCGATTATGCAACTTGTCTGGTGGTAGAGTAACAACACGCTGACCACACTGCAACATGGATCGGACGGCAGGCCACTGCTGCCCCCCCTGACCCGGACCTGGATAACGGAAGAAGACGAGACGAGAGGTTCACTCTTCCACAAGTAGAGCAAAACACTCTATGATCTTGTTGGTTATGGACAGTAAACGAGGGGAACCACACATGCCCAAACACTTCCATTCCTCTCTGTCGCCGTCTCAAGTCAAAATCAGCTTTTTTTTTTTTTTTTTTTTTAAATAAGTTTGTAAAGGTACCAGTTTTCTCTCCACTGACTAATTAACAGAATTGAATGTGACTACCACTTGAGTCTGCACCGAGGCCGCTGTTGCTCCGCAGTAGTCCTCTTTGAGGCTTTCATGTGAAGCCAACACATTGTAATGAAATGCCGCTGGCACTGAATGACCAAAACATCTAGCAAATGTGCATTTTTAAGCAAAATCTAATCCAGATTCTGACCTGATAAACTCAAAGTGCTTTGTAGGCGCAGCTCGATAAGAACCTTTACACCCATGTGGCCTTCAGCAGAGAACAAACATACACAATCACATCTAGATTAGAAAATTATTCTGGAGAATGTGAGTCACTATTTCATTTTCAGAGTCACTAGCTGTTATGTATTTAAGAAATGACTGTCGGGGACTACACTTCATTTACGTATGACTTGCACTATTATATGGAAGTCCCGGGTTTATACAGTTGCAGTGCTGCCCTTTATTGGACCACATAGGATAACAAAGGGCTATTTCGCCCAACAACAAACTTAAAGTGAGAATATCTGAAATCAGCCCACACGATGATTTTGTGGTTTTTGTGAGGAGACGTCAGCGTCTCTGCTGCTGCTGCAGCTGCGCCGACTGCGGCGTGTTTTTTTTAATGACTTCCTGTCAAACGTTGCACTCGCGTCTGTCTCTCAACTCTCACTCACCGTCGTCACGTTTCTCTTGGCTTTTTACATGGGGTATTCACAATGTGTGTTTTTTCTTAAGTAAAAGGTGTCCAGAGAAATAATTTGCTAACCAAAGCAGATTCTGTTCATCACATTATGAAACAACATGCATAAACATGAATTAGGAGATATGCAACACATTTTCATGACAAATGCTGAGCTGGCTTTCCACTTCCTTTGTAGGTTCTATCCCTGTAAACAGTGAAACCATTTTGCACATTTTGCATAGGTATGCAACTCTAGATGGGCAATATCAGTAGAAAACTAGAGGGAGCTTGAAGTTTTGTGGTGATCTGACAGACACTGGGGGTGAATCCTCATTGGCAGAGTAAAAAAACACAAAGAAAACCACTACAATTGCAAAACATCCCAAACATAGATGGGGTCAACACGAAAAAAACATATTCTACACTTGGGTAAGACAATATTGCAAAGGTATCAGGCAATATAATATACTATAAAGGTGTCTACCATCAGAACTTTTTCCATAATGTTTATACCATCTCCAGATGTATTGGGTCGCTCTGGTTGATTCCACAGTTACTCAGCAGCGTGTATCGTGTAGGGGTGGGCGGATTGATGACACTAAAAATATCGACACTATTGATGTGTCGTAGTAGTTTTGTGGATCGATTCAAGCGTCACCTGGATCAATGCTGAGGGATACGTGCCTGTTTCTCACCTCTACGTTGTCGCTGCGCTGTGGTTTTTCATCAACACTGTTCATCAGAAGGTTCTGTTCTGTTTGTAATCGGGTGCGTTTGTCACCAAACCCAAAGTGCAGCTGAGGCTGATGAGGACATCATTAGTTTTGCAAGTTTTCTAAGTTCTGGGACAAACTGAAGCTTTGATTTTTGATTTCAAGGTTAAGAACCATTGCTGTAACTGAAGGAGAGAACAGTATTTGACGACTGCTTTGTTTAGTTATTTGATTATCGTGAAAATGTATGCACCTTTACTTTAAAATAATATGATATGCAATAGATAAAATATTATTTTATTACTGGTCTGAGTCCAGTGTTTTCAGTAATTAAAAAGTACTGGTATCTGCATCAATATCGGCCCAGCGTTACTTGCCCAATCTTGTGCACTTATGCACACACACACACACACAGCCACCCACAGCAACCTCAATAACAAACACACACAAGAATCATGGCCTTTCTGACGCTGTCAACATCAATGATAGAGACGGTTAGAGCGGGACTCGTGCCAGGGTGCTGGATGACGTCACCGGCGGAGCCAGTGAAGTGACCGGTGAGTGTTCACACCAGAGGATCCGGTTCAAACGAGGCAACTCGCTGGTGAGACCGCACACGGTTACGCCTTTAAACGCCCCCTCCCCCGCCCACCCCTCCCGCCCTCCGCCGCCAGCGTCAGCTCCCATTGGCTGTCTGGGAGTCGGTCAACGGGCGCACCGGACGGAGGCAGCAGGGCCCCGGGACAGCATGTTTACAGCCGCCCGCGAGCCGCGCTAGCCGCCCCGGTCTGACTCGACTCGCCTCCATTGGTAACTGCGGGCTGTTTTAGCGAGACCTCGCGTCGGAGCCGCGATGTTCTTGACTCGTGCGACGCGGATGTCTGCGGCTCTGGGTCCGGCTTTGAAGTCGCCGCTCCCGTTCCTACCGCGAGTCAAAGCAAACCGACTGAGGCACGTCACTCTAACGTTACGCAAGGGCCACACGTTCCAGAGGTACCGGTCTCTGTGCGTGACCGCCGGTGGCGGCGATTCCACGCTCGCGCACCTTGAGAAACAACAACAACCGGACCCCCTCTGGAACCGGGACTCCTCTGGTTTTACAGCCACAGAGCGGGCACGTTTGAGCCGGCTAACTCCGGCGGCTGCGAGTCTCTCCAGGAGGCAGCTGGCTGAAGGCGGCGACTCAGGTGTGTTTAGGTGGCGCGGCGGCGGCGGCGGCGGCGGCGCTGAGGCGGCGGCGGCGGCTCAGGTATTGTTCTTAAGTTCCCCGGCTGTTTCCTGTCGACGCATCATCGGCGGGACCATGCAGCCCCGCAGGGACGCGTCCACCACCGCGACCGCGGCCGCCAAGAAGCCCGACGCCGGCGAGCAGCGGACGTCGGACGGCAACAAAGAGGTGAACGAGCCCCCCCCCCCGCTCGGGTTTGACTTACGGCACCGGCCGCGGCCGCGCAGCGGAGGCGCGGAACGCCGCTCGCGTGGGCCTCCGCGGCGGCTGCCGTGGCGTAAACAGGCTGGTTATACAACACGGCGTGACGCGCGCAGGCGTGCGGCCCGACTGTCTGCAGCCTGGAGCAAATTCTGTGCTGCTCTATCATATCCCGAACACGAGCAGCGGTGCCGCGCTCTCTCTCTGGTGCCGGTGCCGCTCTCTCTCTCTCTCTCTCTCTCTCTCTCTCTCTCTCTCTCTCTGGGCTGACAGCCCGAGCTGGAGGCCCCACGCGAGCCCTCTGTAAACACACGTAATGCTTAACGCGCGACATGAGGTGTTGCTCGAGTCACAGGCGTTGCGTTTTAACGTGAGAACTTGTGCTAATATGGGCTGGGCGGTTTATAAACCCAAATTTGAGAAAGAAAACAAACCCCCTTTCCGCCAAAAGTGAACATTTGGACGTAGACTTCTCCCTGGCGGAAGTCTGACAGCAGGATTATGTAATAACTTCTAGGCCCATTTTCATAAGACATGGTGGGTGGTTGGCGCATGGAACAGGACACTAGAATACAAGATTGTGAATTGGGTGTTTTCCATGCAAGATAACATGGTCCTTATTCACAATATTATCTGTAGGGTTTAGTGTCGATACTGGTAAAGGTTCAGAGCCAGTGGGGGGAGGCATACATTTCCATTTAGGTGATCTCAGTTCAATTACTGTCTTCAGTATTGTTGGATGGGATGTTTTCTCAGGAAACATAACAGTGACCGTACATTTCTTTTTTAAATAGGAATGTTTACAGTGATTTCTGTGAATACTAATTTAGACCCAGTGGAAAAAGTATGTATTTTCATAGCAGGCTGATCTCAATGTTATCATTGTGGTTACAGGTCTTTAACAAAGCAAACTTGGTGGATCCTTCACTGGTGTGAACGTGAACTAGAAAAATAAATGAGGATGTTATCATGGACATTGAAGTTGGCACGCTCGATTATGAGGTGCTTGAGTTCTTTAATGAGACAGCAGCTTCTACGGTTCTGTTCCAAAATGCCTCCTGCTGCTTCCATCTCAAGACCTGACAGTTTTTGCTTCTGTTTGAGCTTCTGACCGCAGGGTTCCACCACGGCAACCGTTTCGCCTCCACAATGTCTGTGTGTGTGCGCTTGAGTGCGTGACATTGTGACTTAGCATGTCTGCATGTGTTCTCCCGCCTCTGAAAAGCTGTTATCAGACACAGCAGCCCCACTGTTCCCCTCCCATACACTCTCCCTGGCACAACTCCCTGCGTCTGCTTGTTCACATGACCCTCCCACGCCGCCGCCGCTGCTGCTGCTGGCCTTTGCTTTAAGTTTGGCCCGACTTGACTCTGAAAATCTACGGCCCGCTCCCTCGCCCACCCAGGCCTTGTCCATTGTCCATTGTTGGCGGTGCCAGTGAATGTGTCGTCCGTCTTCACTCATGATGCTGGAGCCAAAATTTAGCAGGACAAATTACAAAGAAAGATGAGCTCTTCTTTTCTCCTTTTCCCTTCGACTTCATTGTTTCTACCCTCTTGATTAATCGTTTGACTGCGGCCCACAAAGGGGGACAGTGTGCAGGAGGCAGAGTGGCTACATGGGAAACATGTGCGAGATGGTGAATGGACAGCGGATTTGGCTGGTGTGTTTTTCTTTTTGAGGGTTAGTTAAACAATGGTGACGGCAGATCTCCCGAGAAGCATTTCACACACATTTAATTTTCTCAGTATAAAAAAAAAAATGACACTTGAGCAGAAGTCTTGGTTTCACAACTGGAATATATTTCATGTTTAGCAAGCATAAAAAGACGAGTAGCCCTGTTTTCAACAAAGCTATTTAATACATATTTTGATGTACTGTATTAGAAAATGTTACAGGAAACAGTAAAATCTTACAAAAAGTTTCCTCAGTTTTGCAAAAAAGTTTTTTTTTTTTTTTGAGGTGATATGCTTCATGTAAAATAGAAAAAAAGTCAGTGAATATGTTTTGATCCAGCAAAAATCAAATGCACATGACCAGCTGTTACCACTTCCAGATGAGGAAGCATCGGTTTCCACTGTCAACATCTTCCCAAAACACGTGGAAATATAATCTTTAAATTTTGAGTGCAAAACTTTGCTTGTACGTGACTGTGGGCAACAACCACATAAGTGGGCTGATTAACGGTTTGCTGTGGTTTTGCAGTTTCTGGCCTCCACGCAGTGCACCGAAAATGTTTGATACACACTTAGGTGTTGATCATCTCTTGCTTTTACACTCAGATACATGTTTCCCATCAATTTGCATTTTTCCCTTATCACTATCATATCCTGACTTATTAGGCTACTGCAGGAATAAATGGCCTGTTTAAGAGGCCACAGTTTGTCATCATTGGCCCTTTTTTTTTTAGCTAAGAAGTAATTGTGGCTGAGACGGCTCACTAAAATTAACGTTTTCTCCAAATAAAGATTCACCATACTGAGCAGAGCTATTTCCTGTTCTGTCAGCGGAGGCTTGTGCTCTCTGCCGGCAGAAGAGCCACTTGGAATAGTTTGGCCTAAATGGAACTGCTGGATGTGATTGCTTCCTGTCAGTTGACCCGCAGCCCTCTGATAAACCGAATCGCTACAACGAAAAAAACCAAAGTTAAAATTTATCCAAAAAGTTGAAATTGTATTTTCACCAAGTATTTTTGTGAGATATTTACTGTGATTGCATTGCGTTTGCTGTGTGCGTGTGCGTGTGTGTGTGTGTGCGTGCGTGCGTGTGTGTCACGTGCGTCCCACAGCAGTCATTTCTAACCACAACGTTGGGAAAATGTTGAATCAGTCTGCTTCAGTTCTCAAATTAAAAACCTAATTTTCTCCTGAGCACCGGATGATTTGAGTCCACACTGAGTACAGAATGTTGGCTCTGAATGGTTCTCGTTGGCTCAGACTCTGTTGAGATTATTTCCTGTTTGAAGTGATCACTTTAATTCCACACAGCACCAGACAGGCTTGCTGTTGGATGGCTCGTGGTGGGCTGAAATGTTCGCGCAGCGTCTCCTCTCGTGTGCTATTGTTCTTTAATGTACTCATTACGATTTTTAAAAGGGTACATTTTCTAAGATCAGTGATGGCATTGACACCGTTGAGCTTGTCTTCAGTTAGCGGTGCCCAGGCGCTGCCAGATAATAACGGGATGGTTTTGTATCAGTACACTGCCAGCATGGGTGGAGCCATGGAGAGTGTAGACTGTGTGTAAAACCTGCAGTTTGACATCTACTATCAACCACACATGATGCTGCAACACTGACCAGATGCATATTCGGAAAGTAGCATTGTGAGGCATAAATATAATTAAGGTTTTGAGAGATATGAGGATTTCTACAGCTTCAACTTCACAACTGTAAAACACTACAAATCCTTCAGTTTTTTTCCATTCATTTTCAAACAGTTGACATACTCTTTTTTTTTCTATTTTAGACTCAAATTTCTGCTGCATTAAGCATGATTACAGTCGTAAAACAGGCCTTGGCATTTTATCAGCGGACAAGTTCAAGTTAGTTTACGCTCTATTCAGTAACGGCACCATAGCTTTTCTCTCTCAGTCCCCTGAGTCACATGCCGTTGTAGCTCTATTGTCTGCTGCTGGTTGGCGTTGTTGTTGGCATCATGTGCTTTAGTCCACCAACCTGTTTTACTGCCAGCACACACTGCAGTGACCCGGCCGCTTCCTGCTATATGTCAGACGGCTCAATTGTGTCTCAGGCTTGTTGATCTCAGAGAGTGGTGGGTCCAGAGGTCACAAACACAGGGTCATGTGTGCGTTGGCGGACTCGTGAGGCTCTTTACTTGTACGTGTGCGCGGTGGAGAGTGTGAATGACTTTTCTCATGAGTATGTGAGGGCCAGATTTATGTGCGTGCCCCAGTACTAGCAAACTTGAATGGAGGAAGCTCATAAAAAGAAGTCCAGGCTGTTTTTTTTTTTTGTTTTTTTTTGAGGTTTGATCACACATGCACCTCTTTGTCCAAACTAAAAAATACAAAGGAATGTCGTTGCTCAGTTTAACAAAAGCGCAAAAATACAAATGCTATGCAGCTTCAAAAATATATAACTCTTGGCTTGTTTGTTTAAAGATAAAAGCCACACAGTTTTAATAGGCTGAGCTATTGGATATTATTTTGGCGCTTTGAGTGGTCTTATAAGTAAGCACTCAAAAGCAAGCAAGAACACAACATCTCTGAAGACTGAACTTTACTTAAAACACATGCAAATTCTGTTTTTATTTGCTTTCTACCAAGTCTATAGTTGAGTAACTATTAAGATATTGTCATGTTTCAGCTCCCTACTGCGCTCTTCATCTCTGCTGGGCAGAGAATAAACATTGCCATCTCATGTCTACGGGAAGTAAGAGGACAGGATTGGATGTTTTTTTTGCATTTTTCTTCCTCACATGTTTGAATGTCCAATGTGGTCAGGAACTTCAGCTTTTAACAGGAAGTTGCACAGCTGGTCAGTTCTGCAGTTTGGCGGCACCATCAGAGTATTAATATGAATCGTCATGATTCTGTCTTCTCGTCTTTGCTCGCTCTCTCGCTGTGCTGCTTTCGGCTTCAGGGATTGATTCTCAAATTATCCTCACATTTACTTAAATCCTCCTTTTTCCCCCCCTTTTTTTTTCTTTTGTAAAATCTGTCCAGGAAGAGCAGAGTTTAAAGGAGGCGACGACCAGCTCCTCATCTACTGCTACAGGGGAGCCTGAGCCAGAGGGAGGGAAACCCAGCAAGACCCAGCAGCTAAAGAAAGTCTTTAAGGAGTACGGAGCAGTGGGAGTTTCCTTTCACATCGGGATCTCCCTCATGTCCCTGGGAATGTTCTACCTCCTTATATCCAGGTAACAAAGCAACTGATGTATTTCTGCTTTCATTGCTGCATTTTTGCACATGCATGTTTTTAACAGGAAAAACCTTTCCGGAACCAAATAACCAATCTTAAAATACACTGCATCCAAACAATTCCCCAAATACTGACTAAATACTAGAATTTGGTGTGTTTTTAGAGACGCTTGTTAGATCTCAAAGGGTCCCTCTCGATCAGGGGTGGGAAACTGGTCCATGAAAAGGTCAGTGTGGTTGCAGGTTTTCATTCCAACCAAGTAGGAGCACACCTGACGAAGCAAAGTGAAGACATTTGATTGGTTGAGGAGAGTCAGAAGTGCCCCTGCTCCTGCCAATCAAATGTCTCCACTCAGCTGATTTGCTGTGTCAGGTGTGCTCCTGCTCGGTTGGAATGTAAACCCGCTGCCACACCGGCCTTGTCATGGACCACTTGCACACCCCTGATCTAGATGTACCGTTACTCAGCAATTTTACTGCAAACATTTACAGGAGGAATAGAGATTTAATGGTATATTGATCCCAAACTATACTCATCCATATGGATCGCAGCAGCCGAATACAGGCGAATACAACAGAATCTGAAATTGCCTCCAAAGAAGCATAGTATTTTGGGGAAGTAGGAAATCACTAACTCAGGTTTCAGCAGATGAAGCAGGGAGAATTGAGATTTCACGAAACTAAAACGCACAATCACAACATACCCAAAAATGCAAATTAAATGCATCTGGAATTCGGGACTGTGTCAGAGCATCCAAGTGTAAAATGTCCCTATACTGTAGTTCCAATAATCTGTGGGCCGCTTTTACGCAAAGTAACACAAAATGTCTGGTGCGAATTGGCAGCGAAGGCAAAGCTCTAGAAAATCCCCACGTAGGCTTATAAAGTTATAGTGTCCCTGCTGCTGTTGAAATGTGGCTTCAGTGGATCAGATACGAGAAATGAGTTCATTTTGTCATGGCAACCTTTTCTTTTTTTGTTTTTGAACTATACGACATGTCGTGCGGGATATAAAATCTGTTCATCTGTTTCGTGCATTTTATAACCTTGTACGATTGGTGACGAGCTAAAGTTGTTTGTGGCATCCGTCCAGACCATTTCCAGCCTTTTGTCTGCCTGTCAGATGCTCGAATACCAGAGAGACTTGGCAGAGATTATCAGACAGCTTGCTGATTTCCTCATTTAGCTGATAATAATCCTTGAACTGACAACTGACTCTGTAGCCAGCAACCTTTTGAGCATTATCACCGTGCAGCCACCCGTGCTCAGGCATGTGCCCTACTAATACAGAGCTGCATGCTGGGTAAACAGTTGTCAGGGTGCAGATGGATTCTCGCAATTAGATGAATAAAGTTTGCGGAGTGCAACAGAGCCGCTAATATGAAAGTGGCACTATTGATTAAGGCAGCGCTAAGCCTGATGTTGACACTTTTATTTTGCGTATTGATTTAACTGAATAGCTGATATGAAAATGACACCACTCATCTAAACCCTGTCTCATAGAGAGTGATTCATGTCAGCTGAAGCGCCTTTTTAATTCCGATGTAATCAATCCTTCACGCAAGTGGAAAGCATGTTGAACATATCTCCCTCTGGTGGAGACAAACGTGAATTGCACGAGTAACCTTTTTGTTTGTGTCATTTGTCTCCTCAGTGGAATGGATATGGTGGCCGTGCTGAGCAAACTGGGTTTCAGTGACGCCATCATTCAGTCTAGAATTGCGGCGGGGACCAGCACCTTTGTCCTCGCCTACGCCATCCACAAACTTTTCGCGCCGGTTCGCATCAGCATCACTCTTGTGTCGGTGCCTCTCATTGTCCGTTACTTCAGAAAGACTGGACTCTTTAAACCACCCACACCGTCACCATGATGGCTGCCTCATGAAATATCCTGAAAAAATGTTTGAAACGCCCGTGCGTATTCCTGGTTGTTCACTTTCAGCTGCCAAACCACTTTTCTCAGTCATTGTGGCAGAAGGCTTGATTTGTTTCTGTAGGATTAAAAAAAATAAAAATAACGCGTGACAGCTATCTCAAGTATATTAAGCGTCATGCATTCCCAAAAAAAAAAGGCTCAAATATTTATTTACAATCAGTGAAGAATGAACAGGGATTTTAAGATTGAGTAGTAAGGTAGTGTTTCTCTTTTAATGCTGTGAAGATTCCCATATGAGCACAAACGGAGAGTTCTCCACTCCGGTTACCGATGAGCTGACTCAGGCATGTTCTGGTGTTCAGTGACCCAGTAGAAATATTCAGGTTTTCTGTCTCTTACCTCTCTCTCTCATTCCTCTTCTTGGTGACTCTCTTGATGCCCCTGCCCCTCCCAAACCCACCTCAGTCCTGTTTTGTAACGTTCCCAATGCCCCTGCCCAAGCCGTAATTGCTTGTAAGCTTAGAGATAAGCTGATTGTAGTTAAGTGAGAAACGTCGGATGAAGAATGTTGAAATATGGGATTTTTTTTTCAATTTTGAAGCTG
>CAAKHG010027179.1:21946-34207 GCA_901007715.1 Dactylopterus volitans | reverse complement strand
CCGTCCACCGAGTGTGTGTGTTTGTGTATGTGTGTGTGTGTGTGTGTGTGTGTGGGGGAGGGTGGGAGGGGGGATTGGAGATTCAAATGTAAATAAGAAAATAAAAAAAATGAATAAAAATCCATGAGAAGCGCCGGCTGTAACGCAGCGGACAAGCGCAGATTCATGCGAGTTTGGCTCCGCGACTTGAGCACGAGCGCGTATTTACACTCAAAATATGAAGCTCCGCCGCGCTGCTTGAGCTTTATTCATTTATTTTTTTGCACAAACATTAGAACATTAGCGGCACAATTGCCCCGCGAGCTCACGCTGCCTTTCCCCCGGCTTTGCGCGGCCTCGTCACGCCAAACCCATCCAGATACGTGACAGACGGGGAGACTGAAGCGGGCGCCGCAAACTTAAGATCCGGCTGCTACGCATTCGACGAGCTGCCCGAAAATGTCTCAACCGACTTGCCGTAGACGTTGGGATGTTTTGAGCTTTAGATCGGGGGCGTAGGGGGGCTACATGGGAAAAGCGGGTTTTTACGCACAGGGAGGCACATCCAGGCAGGATATCCAGCTCCTTGTAAAGTTCCAGGCAGTAATTCTCGTAAAGCCGGCGCGTGTTTACTCAACGGCGAGCCTCCACTTCCCCCGGCTCCCACCGTGGCCGCCGGCCCGGCCTCCAATTAGCCAAAAAAGTTCTAGCGGTTATTAATGGTGCCATTTGCCATTCGAGATTAGCCAATTACGTAGCGGCCATTTTCCCACATGACACGGAAGATGGATGCCGTTAGCTACCTCGTTAAGGCGGGGGGGGGGGGGCCCTGCGGTTCCCAAACCCGCGGGTCAGGGCCTTCGACAGGGCCGTGCAGAGTTAGTCGGAGGAGACAGTTTATGATTTATGGGTAAAACGGGTGGAGCTTAGTGCCTGTCTGTTTCTCTCTTATATGGCTTCAATGCTTGACCCGTGATTCATGAGTCATATCAAACTAGGGCAGAATCACTGTTTGCCTCAACTGTGAGCACACATCTAATCTCGGTTGCGCAACGTTGCAGTCAAATGTGTGTGTGTGTGTGTGTGAGAGGGTTGCGCGAGCGAGCAGTTTTCCTACGAAGGGCCACAAGTCACACAAGTCATGAGAAACGTAATGTTAATAGGAGCCAGGAGGTTTCATGTGAGGTCACTTTGTGCAATTAAAAAAATCAAACGGTTCACGCCCCCCCCCCCTGAACTAACCCGCGTAATCCGGTGTTTAAAGAGTATGTGATCAGCAGGCGATACAAACGTCGTTAGCTCCGTTAATGTAGTCAAACCGTTTTGAAATTTTTGGCTCGTTAGATGAAAAACACACTTGGGCACTCTTTGGGAGCACCTCTGGTGAGATGCTGGTGATAAATCGGGGCAAAACAACGGGAAAAAAATGGACTCTTAGCATCTGCGCTAATGAATTTAGCTGCAGGCCGTTTTTGTGCGTACGTGAATCAAGCATAATGTCCCGACCACCGCGTCATCAGCAAAGAATACAATGCAAAAGCACTGGAATAAATTCTGAGGGTGTTTATGTGTAACTGTACTGGGTTGTACTGAGAGGAGTCCCTAATATTTTGGTCACCCTAATATGAGCTCATAGTCATGTAACTATATTGGATATCACATCACTATGGAGACACACCAATCAGCCTCACGTGACGTTAAAACTCTGCATGTTTACCAGGGAATGTAATTTATTACAGAACATACTGAGAGGCGTCCCTAATATTTTGGTCACCCTAATGCACGAGTGGGACGACCAAAATATTAGGGACGCCTCTCAGTATGAGGGCGCTGCAGTTGAACAGCGTCACAAGTCACAGTCCCAACAACAACCGTTCAAATATGCCGACACCTCTCTCACCACAATTACACACAACTATAGCTATAGCAAACATGCTTTGGTCATGTTATGGCTGATCGGTGTGTCAAAATGGTTTTGAAGTCACAGGTGATGAAAAACATACTACAATACTACTTCTGATGTGAAACTGGTAATAAATTAAGGCAAAACCATGAAAAACTGATAGGGAATCTTCTTATCTGTGCACATGTGTTCTGCTCATTACTCCCGGGAGGAATGATAGAAGGGGTAGGAGTACTGCGAAGTAGAGAATTTGCATCTATATATACTTCCCCATGTATATATGACAGGTGCTGTAGCAAGAGGCTCATCCCTGTGAATGTTAAAACTGCAGCGACAAAAGAAAAATCGGATGTTTTTATTAACGGACAACCAACCCACGCAAACACACCGCGTATTAGTGTCATTACACAAGGAATATTACAAAAGCCATTGTGCATCCAGCCGTGCGTGACGGTGGCTCGATGTATCGGACGCTATGATTTCATGTGACAAGCAGAAAAAAGAAAAAGAAAAAAAAAACTGCCTTGTTGCCACGGCGATTAAATGTCGGACACCCCACCGCCCCCAACCCCCGGTGTCGCGGGATTCACGCGACTCTCCTGAAGATGAGCGCCGACACGCTGTTGCCCGTCCTGCCTCCAAACTGGAAACGGGGCGTGGGCAGCTCCCGCTCCAACTCAAATCCTGCGAGACCAAGCAGAGGGATGGAGGGGGTCGGGGGGAGGGTGGGGGGAATAAAAAATATTGAGAAAATGTGCATCACGCAAAAAAAAAAAAAAACCCTGACACATTCTTCTGTCAGAAGTTGAACCCTATGGAGCCGCCGGCGTGAACAGAGACGTCTGAGGATGATCTCCTGGCTGCAGAGGGAACGGCGAGTCAACGCGGATGCGTCGGCCATCTGCGGCGCATCCTGGGGGCCCAGCGAAGACGGGCTGTCAAGTGTGACTGATGAGATCCTGTGGCCCTTTGGCCCCCTGCAGGCGCTCCGGAGCGACTGCACCGGAGGAGGGCGGGTGGGGTAGGGGGGGAGGTGGGGGGGCTGACAGCTAAATGGAACCTTGCCCAAATTCTGATTTCGGGCTTTTGTGGTTGCCTGGAGCCGGACAAACCTGCCGCGTAGCTGCCGAGCTTCAGGCGGCGGGTCAGGGGGACGTAGAGACGCCACATGTCAGGGAGACGCGGCTGGCGGACACCTGAAGGGCCACGCCTTGCGCCCCCTAGAACACGATGCCTCAGAAGGGGGCACGTAGAGGCACTGCAGGGGGTACGCGAGATTTAAAATAAAGAAATAAACACAAAAAAAATCCCTTAAGAAGTAATTATATGGTAAATAAATGTAGAGGCTGAAATATAATCCGACGTTTATAAAGTGAATGTTATATTCCTTATTTAATGTCATTCCTGTGTAAAAAAATAAAAAAAGCCCTCCCCCTCATCTCCGGTGAGAAATGAGCACATAACGCAGGCGGGCGCGCAAGTTTTTGTGAAGAAACGTTTATAATCAAGTTCATGACTTCATTTTGAGAGCAAATCTTTATTTTGACTCCCAAAAGACGGCACCTTAAACCTGTAATTATTTTATAATGCACATATCCATGTCTAATTCGGTGAATTGTTGTTGTTTTTTTGCGAATATGTTAGGAGTCATTTTTATATCTTCTCGTTTCTAAGCAGCTCAAGAGAGCATGTCCAAGTTGGAGGTGTTGTGACTGCTCGGCTTGTTATTGGTAGTTAGTCTGACCTGACATTTTAGTGATGAAAAACACTCGCCAAGAACAGCCACAGTTTATTAACATCGAAAATGTTTGAAATTCCTTCTTTTTCTCAAATGTTTGAAATTTGAAAGTGTTTTATTTTTTTATTATGTTTAATAAATGGACACTGATAGCACAGCGATGCGTTTTACTTCCCCTTTCGCTCCCCCCCCCCAACCAAAAATGCACTGTGCTGGTTAGGCTGAAAAAATATTTCACAGTGGGGGAGAACATCACTAGAAAAGTTTGAGAAGCACCGGCTTAGAACGTGGCCTTTACATGTAATTAAAACAACGTGTAAATGTGGCAATTACATGCATTTTCTTTTCCTTGCAGCCACACCCAGCAACAAGAAGTAAAAAAAATTATATACGTTATGACTAAAAATACAAGTAGTTCTGTACTGAAGCAGGTTTTCCCATGTTTGTGGATTGTGTTGATTTTGGTTTCGAAGCAAAAAGTCGTGCATTTCATAAGCCTCGTATCTATTTTTACGCCGCGTGCCGACGTGATGTCACTGACACACAGACGACCAATCCGCATCGCTTGCTCAACTAAGTAATAGGTTTAATCTTCCAAATTCCCACTTATCCCGCTATCCACAAGTCAGTCACTACGGCAAGGAAAAATATCCACGTTTCAATCCCGCTTCTGCTGTTCACCCTTTCCTTTTCAAATCTCCTGCTCCCTCCAGATTCTAAGCAGCTAATGACAAAATTTGTGGATTGTTTCACCTCTCCAGGTTCCTCTGACCACATCAGGGAGGCTTGGATCCAAGACCTTAACTCTGAAACATCGGTTGAGCGCTGGGAGGAAGTCTCGGGTCCACCGCTGCTCCATTAACTCACGGTACAGGTTAATCCAGTATCAGGTGTTCCGTAGATTGCATAACTCAAACAAAATTAAACCGCATGTCCTCTGGACTGCCACGCAGGGTGCAGGTCGCTCTTTTATTTTATCTATGTTTACGGGGGAAGGAGGTATTTGTTGCTGTCTATGTCCAAGACAGCCTTTGTTAAAATTGAAAAACTTTAAATAAAGTATACAAAAAAAAGGATGTCACTGACACACAGGCCGACACTGCAGCCAGCGAGAACGACCAACTAAAGACAAAACCCCCCCCAAAAAACTGCCAGATTAAAGCAGAATCAAAGCAAAGACGAAGCAAGACTCCGCATAATCTGAGTGGCTCATCAAAAATGAGGAAAATAATGTGCTTTGATGATAAGAAAGCGCCGCCAGACGTCCTCACGGAAGCTTTTAACGCCAAAATGAAAAGGTCGTACATACGGCCGGCGCCTGCGCTCACCTTCACTGAACCGATCCAGCAGCTGCTGCTTGGTCCAGTTACAGGACGTGATGGAGACCAGCCCGCGGTCCTTGAGAACGTCCTTCAGGGCTTGGACATAGAGATTTTTGACCTCCTTGTTGTTCTCTGGGTTCAGGCTTATGGCGTCAAATGTGCCCTTGTCGATGCAGAGGTCAAAGTCCTTCAGTTCCCCTCGAAGGTTTAAGAAGTCCGCCTCCTAAGATGAATCAAACGAAAAAGAAACAAGAGGTTAACATGGAGGAGAATCTGTGTCTTCATCAGCCGCCGTTAGGTTTGACTCCAGATGTGTGCGGCTGCCCGCGGAGGGAAGTCTGTCAGCATCGACCGGAAAAAATATTAACGTGTTATACCTCACCGCTTCGCTTGGAATAAATTAAAGCTGCCGACGTGACGGCGGTTAGTTCTGCAGAGGTCAGTGACCCGGCACATCGCCAGTGAAAAGAGCCCTTTATCTGGAGCGAGCGCAGAACACCAGATCCCCCGGGTGAGCTCAGGAGATGCACGCGCCAAATAAAAAATGAAAAAAAGCACATGAATCGCAAAATCCGAGAGTAATGGAGCGACGGGCGATTCGCCGGAGACAGGAACGCTGCGAGTGAGCGATGTGAGCGCGAGAAGGTGAGACTGGGTGTTGAAGAACGGATGGAGACAAAGTAGCAGCAGCGGTAGAGAGGGATGAATGGAAATGAAGACGGAGCTCCACGCGGACCTGAGACTAACTTGAGAGGAGGACTTCATATATCGATCACACACAATATTAAAACAACCGCGTGTCCACCACAGAGTATAATACAACCGCCCTGCAGTCAGTTCTCCCTTCAGGAGGAGTTTTATGTTGGATTGTGATTGAATGTGTGTGAGAGAGGTGTTGACATGTTTGAATTATTGTTATTGGGACTGTAATTTGTGACGCTGTTGTTGGACTGTACTGGGCTACACTGAGAGGCGTCCCTAATATTTTGGTCAAAACAGACAGAGGCGCTGACATATTCTAATCATTGTTATATTTGCATGCCTGCTCCGTTGGCCTTTTGTTTTGGTTTTGGTTAAATACAAGATGCTCTTTGTTAGGGGTGTTGACACATCTGAATGATAGTTATTGTTATTGTTATTGCAGTGTTTCCCCTACGACTGCACAGGCGTGGCGGGCCGCCAGGCCAACGAGACCCCCTCGCCCGGCCAAAAATAAACAAATAAAATAAATATGGCAAAAAAAGCAACGCATCTCGGGCCGGGCGATCGTACGATCTCAAGTCGGTAACGCAATAAAATTTGATCAATCCCAATTATCAGCACGGTACATTTTTAATCAATCTCATATGGCAAGAGTAAGTCTAAAACCAGCATATCAGTCTGCCGACTACCCCCCCAACGTCCCCAATATGAGAGACAGGCGCATTTGTACTGCCCAAAAAACAAAACAAAAAAAAACCACACACTAAGGAGGAGAAACCAATTTGATTTTTAAGTCTTTAACCCACTAGCTTTTATTTTGAAAGCGCAACCCAGCGTCGTGTCGGCGCCCCGCCCCCTCGATGGCTGAGGCTGTTTGTGTCCAGACTCGCACTTCCCAGACAAGTAAATTTCTTACCATGGGAAAGGAAAGAGAGAAAGGAACCGTGAGTTGGTAATGATTTTGTCCAGGAGCATAATTATAGCTCCTCAGCTGGTGTTGTGACTCAGCTCGTGCACTCTTCTAGGTGAACGTTACTGTTAAGGTTCCTAGCCCGTGTTGGCTGGCGAGAGTAAGACGGACTTCCCACCAACCGATAAAAACGATTTGACACCAAGTGCGGCTTTTAAGATTCTTTTAAAAGAAGATGATTCTTCTATTAACTTGACCCGTGTAACTTGAAAGCGAGTGACGTCACACATCTCCCACAGCTACTAAAGGAGTTTGTCTGTCTGCTTGTTTTTTTTTTTTTTGGCTTATTCTTGACATCCAGGGAGCTATGCTTCTATACCTTATTCATGTCCGCTGCTTTCACATTAGGGATCAGATGAAGTTCAGCTGGGAGCTGGTGGAGAGGCTGATGCGGGGATTGTAGTTTGTTGATAATGAGAGGAAGGTTTGAACGTGATAAGACCTGAACACGGTTGAATATAAATAGTAATTCATAACAAACATGATTTTAATATTGCACAAGCCCTCCTTGGGTATTTTTCAATCCCTTATTCCCATAACCAGGAGTTTTAGACTTCTATTAAAACTCATGCTTGGCTGCCACAGAGGTTATCGATAAATTCATCACTTTGAATTCATCACTCATGATGAAAAAAGCCAAATCTCCTTTTACTTGTTTTAATGATTTAAGTGTGAGACATAAAAACAGTAATTGTTAGAAATAAACCATTTCAAAATGTCAATATCAGTTATGAAACATTTTTTCTTTGTACAAAATATTTTTTTTTTTTTAGATTTTTTTGGTATGTTTTGCATATAGATAAGTGTAAGTCATGCATTTGAATACACACATTCATACTTTTGGATCTGTGAATATTTTTCGTGTCAGTCTCTCTAGTATTTAGCACTGATCTATGTTAATCTTCCATGTTGCTTTTGCAGACAGACAGACTTGCTTTATCGTCCCCGAAAGGAAATTTGCCTTTGAGTGCTGAGAGAAGCTGTCGCCAGTTATGAATAAAGAAATATTGTTACATTTCTTCTTGCATTTGTATTGTGCTTTTTCTTCACCTTGACAGTACAACTGCCATTCAAATTTTGATCAATATTCTTCCCATGTTATTTTGTGTTTTGCTTTACAAATGTACCTTTTTTTTAGTAGAATAAAATACATTTTTAGAATGTTTTGCAGTGTGGTAAATTTATGACATATTTCTGGTCAAACCATACACAATCTGTCAGGTTTCTGATAAAAAAAAAAAACTGTTGTCAAAGTTTAAAAAAAAAATCAAATATGAGACCAGAGTTGTATAATTATATTGGTTAGCATATAGCTATCAAGATAGACCGATCAGCCTTAATATCAAAACCACTGCATTTTTTACTGAGAGGCATCCTAAATATTTTGCTCATCCCACTCATATGCATCAGGGTGACCAAAATATTAGGGACACCTCTCAGTGTAACCCAGTACAGTCCGACAGCGTCACAAATTACAGCCCCAATAACAATCATTCAAACATGTCAACACCTCTCTCACACACATTCAGTCAAAATTCAACATAAAACTCCTCCTGAAGGGTTAGAACTGATTGCAGGGCTGTTGCATTATATTCTATGGTGAACACGCAGTGGTCATAATGTTATGGCTGATGAGTGTGTGTCATGTGGCTGCGCATTCACACAAACGACTGCGGCGTTCTGCAGCGTCGGGGACGAGATGCGAGCTGGCGTCTCTCTCTGACGCCATGCGGCATGCCAGAGTCCGGCGCAGGTCAATATTGACCCCGGTGACAGGCGCACTTGCCCGAGCCAAACCTCACCGTCATGCTGTAGGCGTGCGACGCGTGAAACACAGAGCAGCGGGAACGTGACTCGCCATCGGCCGGCACCGGAGGGCCAGTCCCGGCCGCGCGCGGCGGAGGATTTGTTAAATCCCGCCGGTTCACTTGGGGTTAGAGGTAGTTAAATCTGAACGGTGGGCAAAGTTCCATGGCTTTCAGAGCGTTCTTTCTATCCGAGTCTGCCACATGGTAAACACAGCAGCCCCCCCCCACAGACCCAGGCACAGGCCCACTGCACGCTCAAAGCTATAGTTTAATTACCATTTAGGAATGGTGGTTATTAGCGTGTATCAAAGGACGATTTGTCCATAGCCTCTGTGTCCTCAGATCCACTGAAAATATTATGTTGCAGCATTTAAAGTAGAGGGAATTTCACTGCGTACATGCCGTTCAAAGAGCAGCAGTCAGTTAGGAGCCTAACGTTAGTGTTCAACGGCCAAGCAGCACCACCAAAAACTTATTTAATACAGCGCAGAGCTTTCCAATCACAATTAAAAAGCATGTCTGGCAGCAGCACTTTTCTCTTCTTACACATGAAATGCAAAAAAGCACGCGAGCCTGCGCAGAATGCAGCCTTATCTACTGACAATGCATTTTGATTTGTTGTGAAATTTGTTCTACTTTATGACCTTATTACCTACCATATTTAATAAATCTATACTAACTGAATAAAGTGCTAAAAAAAAAAGCGCAATAAACCCCAAAAAATGAAAAGTTTTTCCTCCCCATATTTTTCATTATATAGAAATGTCATAGCTGTATCCTTCAAAACTGTAAATGGATAAAAGACGCACAAAATCCTTTCAAACCACAGAAAACTTGTCCATAACTTAATTTTTAATATAATTAAATTCACCCAGAGCTACTTTGAATACAGAAAAGAACAAAGTTGAACATGTAACCTTGTGTTTACTGCGGAAAACTACACGTCCTGGAAAGATGAAGTCACTTCCTGTTGTCGCGGGTAGCGGCACGAGATAAAGAAAACATGATAGCTCATGCTCGCGGCGTGATTACGTATTTTCCAATGTAGGAAGTGCTGTGAACACCAGATCAGGTCTATAAATCACCCAGGGTCTGGGATTATGATGTTTTTGTTGTACGAGGTTTTTTTTTTTTTTTTTTACCAGAAAGCTGCTACCCCATTAGTGGAAGGAAACGGCGCTCTGGAACACGCTGGACGCCTGATAGCCAAGCGTCGCACCTCTGATTTTATATGCAAAAAGAATTATTCGGCTGCAATTCTACCAGCGATTTAAAAACAGATCTGCAAACGAGAGCGGGGACGCGGACGCTGCCGTCGGCTGGAAAAAGGCAAAATGTGCTGAACCCACCTTCACGGTGACGTCTGTCAAGTCTTCGGCCAGCAGGACGTTTCTGGCTAATTCCACGGAGGCAGTTGAGTAATCTATACCTGTGAGATTCCTGTAGCCATGTTTGGCCTGCACACACAAACACGGGAGAAGAAGAGGAGTAAAGTCCTTTAAAAGTTTGTGAATGAGATCCTCACATTGAACATTAAACGCTATAATCACCAACATATTTCCTTCATCACCACCCAGCTCATATCTACTCATGCAGATATTTGATCAGGTTTTGAAACAGCTGCGGATTTGCGTAAGCCAACAATATTCATGTTACAATGTTTTTTTTTGTTTGTTTTTTTTTAAAGATTTGAATGATTTTGAGTGCTCAAATGAAGTGTGAAATCATGATAGTGCAAAAAGCAAATTGACTATGTTCATACCAGTTCGACTAAAAAGGCCCCGTTTCCCGTGCCAATGTCAAGAATGGCGGCGTCCTCTGGGATCTCGGCTTCGTCCATCCACCGCAGCACGCGGCCCATGCTCTGCTCGCCGAACCTTACGAGAGCACACAAACGCGTCACCTTTCGACGACAAGAACGCAACCAAACGTGCCGCGTTAAACGGATCTCTTCTTAGCTACCATCACATTTCTGTGCAATAAGCGATCGAGTCTGGGCGCCTGGCAATAAACAATCTTGATAAGCATACGTGTTGATGTAGTGCGTTTTTACCAAATCTCACCAACATCCCCGATGTCTTTGAACGTCTCAAGTTCCTTTTGGTAGGCATCTTCCCAACTGCAGAGACAAGACGGTGCACGACAAATACGCCAGTCAGCTGTAGCATCATGACCACAAAATATAATGCAACAGCCCTGCAATCAGTTCTCCCTTCAGGAGGAGTTTTATGTTGAATTCTTGTTGAATGTGTGTGAGAGAGGTGTTGACATGTTTGAATGATTGTTATTTGGGGCTGTAATTTGTGACGCTGTTGGACTGTACTGGGTTACACTGGGAGGGGTCCCTAATATTTTGGTCATCCCACTCATATGCATTAGGGTGACAAAACATCCATATCATTCTGCTGTGAATATGTTTTATATGTTTATAGACATTTGTGTTGACTGGGATATGTGAAAAGAAGTCATTAAATTAGCAAGGATGCTCACTCCGGATCTTGAAAAGGAGCTTGGCTGGTTGTTTACTCATGTTGACGCTTGGGTGCGAAACGCATAGAAGAACAGAACAGTGAGAAGCCAAACTGTCAGAGGGGATTCGTCAGCCACCGTTGTGCAAGCCCACACAACACAAGTGGATGAAAAGCCACCAACAGTGTCCAGTTCCAAGTGCACATTGTCCTCCAAGTGCTCAGCGGCTAGTGTTGCTGCTGCTGCTAAGGCCAGGGCAGCAGCTGAAGCTGAAGTCACATAGGCACAAAATTAGTTGAAACTAAAAAAACAGAAAGATAAACTGGATTTCGAAATAGCTACACTAGAAGCATATCTAGAAACACCAGAAATTGAAAAAGCGGCAGCTGCTGCTGTTGCTGCTCAAGCAGAGGCAGAAATTTCAGAGGCTGCAGCGCGATCAGAATTTGCGGATATACGCGGTCTCATAAAGGAGAGACGTCTCACCACTGTTAACTCGACAGTGAACAAAGGCACATCTGCACCGCCAAGCTTAAGTCCCCCCGTACACCTGCCCCAGACAACACGCCCCCGCCCCTTATCAAGAAAGAGACACAGGTACTGACAATGCAAGAGGCCCCTGAATGAAGCGCCATCTACTGCTGTGATAACTTACCCGCACCAAGGCACCCAATAGGTTCTCCGCTCGTGCTCCAGCTCAGCGAAGTCTACCGCGTTAGCAGCCGGACCAGCAACTTTCCTCGTCTCACTTCAAAAGAGAACATTAAACTAAGAGAACTTAGCCACCTGCTCATTTTTAGCCACTCTCAGCGAAAGAAGATGGATACCTACCTGGACTCAACTTCCTTGACTGAGGCCTGCGGGCAAAGCCTGCCGGCACGATCATGTCCACAGACATGTCTGGTGCACGTTTTCCCACAAGGACAGAAAGGACGCCCGGGCTTGGCGCCTCTACTCTCCTGTCCGGTGGGGCTGCTGAAGACAAACTCAGACGCAGTGTTCATGAGAACGGTGACAAACCTGCCGTGTCTTTCGAGGAGGAGTTCCGCAGAGATGAAAAGAACAGATGGTTGTTCCCGTACCGTTCCGATCACCCAGACCACGGCTTCAAAATAACCATGCTCAAGCCCTCTCCCGTCTGCAGTCCTTGCGACCACCGTTGAACAAAAAAATCCCGAAATGAAAGAACAGTTTGTTGCCTTTATGGAGAAGCTTTTTGAAAATGGACACGCAGAGGAACCTCACATACCCATTTTTGGGGTGTACCACCCCCAAAAGCAGGGTCAGATACGAGTTGTGTTTGATTTGACTGCAAAAGGCGGCGGCAGAGGGAGGGCGCGCTCACACGTCCACCACCATCTTTTTGTGTA
>CAAKHG010027179.1:7902-19000 GCA_901007715.1 Dactylopterus volitans | reverse complement strand
TCCCCAAAACCAAAAAAACCCCCCCCCCCAAAAACCCGCCCCCCCCCCCCCCCCAGAAGGGACAGAACGAGGCCCATGGAGGGAGCCCAGTAAGCCAGGAACCAAGTCGACGGACCCGGTGGACATGGTGGTCCCCCAACCAAAGACCCACAGCGAGGACAGTAAATTAGTGGCAGTAAATGCCAGGTGGGGAGTGGTCTGCCCTGAATATGTTTCACATGTTTTTAGACACTTGTGTTGACTCCGAGATGCTTGCATCATGTTTGTATATAGAGCGGGGCTTTATTCTGAAATCCACCGATTCACCGGAAGCAGGAAGTTGCAAACCAAAAAGTTGAGAATACCGAGAGGGAAGGTAACTTTGTCTCGGGGCTGCTTCAGATGACCCCCTTGTGTGTATCCCGCGGAAAGCAATGGCTGTGTGTGTTACACATTCTGCTAAAATAAGTTGTCTTAATGGGTTTTAGGGATTTTTTTACACGGTGCTTTCGTAAAGAAGTAGCAGCATAACGTTAGCATGCGAACAAGCTGTATACACGGTGCTCACACACTTACCTGCTAATCCGTCTGGGCCTCTTAGGCTAATGTTGGTCATCTTATGAACCTGTGCATTTACAGTGTTACTTTATTGCGGTAAAATAACTTACCTGCTGGTTGTACAGTCATTTAATAAGATGTTTGTTTTTTTTCTGCCTTTCTTTTCCTAGTTTCACTCCAATTCACTGGGGTCAACCTGACTTAATTGCTGTTGAAGAAGTCATCCAGCAAGGACGCTCACTTCCTGGATCTTGAAAAGGGGTTTGGCTGGCTGTGCATTTGCACTGACGCTTGAGAGCGAAGCACATGGAGAGAACAGTACACACATCACAGCCAGTATTTGACCAGAACACACTGGTCAGCCGTAACATTGTGAGCGCCGCACAGTCACCATAGAATATAATGCAAAAGTCCCGCAATAGATTCTCCCTTCAGGAGGAATCTGATGTTGAATTTTGAGGGAATCTGTTTTGACAGACGTGTTGACACATTTTTATGCCTCGTACACGACCAAAATATTAGGGACACGTCCCCGTATAACCCAGTCAAGTCCCGAATAATTTATTGCAGGGCTGTTGCGTGATATTCTATGGTGAACATGCAGTGGTTATAATCTTAAGCTCGACTGGTGTATCAAAGTGGCTATCAAATAAAACCCACGAGAAAAAACCCCCCATGAAGTTTGCACATTTAACACAACCGCACCTCCTCTTCACAAGTATGGCAGCTAGCAGTTCTACGCTTTCTGTCCAGAAAATCGGAAACTGACGTGTAATATTTGTCCAAATTGAGCAGGTACGGCAGCAAACTCTTGACATTGGACGTGTTGCCTGTATGTTTCGGACATATCATCGAAAAATTGTTTGGAAAAGGGGCTAACGGCGGCGCCGTGTAAGCTAGGTCTCCTAAAAAGGACAGTTAATGAAGCCGTTAGCCCACGTCAACCCAACAGCGACGGGCGACAACACTTACTAATCTTTGGTTCCGAGTTTTGAAGGCTCAAAATCACTATCGGAGTGTCCGTCTTTCGCCGTGTCCGAGGTATCCCCACAAACATGTGTTCCCTCTGAAGAGTCCTCCATACTTGAAAAAAAGCCGGGCGTGACTACATTTCCCATGACACCTTGCGCTCGGGCGAGCGCGCTCGCAACAGTTTGCAACTGCGACCGCAGGGGGCATCGGGATTGATGGGGATGTTTCCATCATGGCGGCGTCCATTTCGGGTTATACTTTTAGTTCTGTGTGTTACCACAGCGCCAACAGCAACGCAGACCACGTAAGTACGAGATGCGGCGCCGGCAAGCCGGCGCAGCGTGGCCGCGAGCGCGGCGAGGAACGCCCGCGTCCGCCGCCGCCATTAGCCCGTGTTGTTTCACAGTGTCATTATCCTGTTGCTTGGCTAGCCAGCAGTAGTGGTGTCGTCTATTCACCGGCGGGTATGATTCTTTTTTTTTTTTAAAGGTGGTAAACCACTGCCAAGGTATTGCTAGCAATTCCAGACGCTTTAACGCAATACAGCGGTAGATATTAAATGTTAAGTCACAACACGAGCTGCTAGGAGCCGCGTATGTACAAGCAAACCTGCTGTGTGAGTCAGGGAAATGCTGCCTAGTTTCAGTAAATACTCAGCTGTTAGCTACTTAGCATTCCAGCTAAGCTACCTAGGCAAGTCACTTCCGCGTGTCCGTGCTGCCGACACCTACAGTCGAACCCCAGTCAAGTGTGCCCTCTTCGAAAAGAAACGACATTTTGAAATTAATCTGAGTATGAATAGCGATTATTGCCATTTGCTTCTCTTGTCTTCCACATATCCAGACTGGCTTCTCTCCCTCCTGACTTCTACTTGTCATATCTTATCAGTGGCAACGGCTCACAAAAAAATCCTAATGATGTGTTTTTTGTTGTGGGGTTCTTGTTTTTTTGCTTGATACTTTTGATCCTCCCTTTTTGTTGGAAAGTAAACATGGGGGATGAGGGTTGATGGCACACTGAGCCAACGCCAGCGCTGTTTACAGCGCTCCTCCACCTGTCAATCGGCTGCGTAAAAGTCAGGTGGATGGTTGCTTCATACACGCCTGACCTCATTCCCGACATTCGTAAAAAGCCAGACCGGCAGCCCGTGTTGTTTCCCAGCTGCTCTTAAGTCAGGAGACGTTCTCTTATAAGCAACCTTATTTTATTCCCACAGCTGCAATTGACAGTTTCTTTTCTTATTTGAAGAAATATCTCAAGTTTTTGTACTTAACATTGTAGTTGCATTGAGCCACATCACAAGTGTTCAGAGGAGAAGACTTTCACTGCGTTGCTGTTGGGCTCCAACCAGGAACCATCATGATTAATAATATTGTTATTAACAGGGGGAATTATGCATTTATTTGATTTGTTTCATAATTCCGATCTTTTCCACCAGTCTCTCAGCTTTTCCACTTGCTTATTCACTCGATCAACAGTTCAAAAGAGCTATTCATCAAAGCAAATCAGCAAATTCTCAAGCTAGAACCTGATAATATTTCACCTTTTTTTGCTTGGTCTGTTCCCTAAATAGTAATTTGATAAAGGGATAACAAAATAGTTGACCATCTGTCAGTCACTAATTAAAATCAAAATCATTTGAAGTTGCATTTGCTCTAACTGCAGTTTGAAATTGTCTTTTAAACAGGAGGGCTTCCTAATAGGAGAAGTAAGGCAAGAAGAAACTGTCAGCATCAGTGATGCCCAGATCAGCAGTGCAGAACTGCTCCAGGTAGTAGGTAAGCGTGAATTGCAATAGATCACACAAAGATAACTCGTGGTTTTAAATACTAAGTAGCAACTGATTTATTCGAGTCTGTGATAAGAGCCTTAACTGTCACTCAAGTTAACAGGATCAATTATCTCAGTTATCCACACAGATGAGATAGATTCATTGCTGAATCTACCTGAACGTCGAGCTGAAAATATGTTAACTGCCTTTACAAACAAGTACCAGCATAAATAGATCAGAACAGGTTTCAGTGCTTGTTCGGTTTCTGTCTGTATGTTAAGATGTCTTTGGCAGTGACAGCAGGTTCTACTTCTGTGTCCTGTTTTTTTTTTCCTTTGTGTGACTCTTCTCTCATTTGCATTTGATCTTGAACGAGTTTCTGAGGATATGTAACTGAAATCTGTTGTTATTCTTTGTTTCCAACAGAAATCCATAACCATGATCCTTGTGCACAGTTGTTTAGGTAAGAGATGAGCCTTTGTTTCCCTGAGACAACTGATTGTTATTGACATTCACACCTTGGCTATGATTTTCATTAGTTAACCTGCTATAAACTCTTATATCATAGGAGGTAAAAGGTTTAGATGCCAGTTCCCAAGGGCAACAATAGACTTAGAATTACAAGTAATCATTGCTTTTCTGAAAATTGCACGGAAACCTTTGAGCAGTTATTATGATTACGTGTCCTTCATACATTTGTCCAAATACCCTCTGTTATTTTCAGTCTTCAAGTTGTAGGTCACTGCAAAATCAGTTATGATTTAAAAGCATATATCAATCACAATCATATTCTATCAATTTACAAAAAGTAAAATATAAATAGACAATGATTGTGATGTTTTGCAAAACACTGAAACCTCATATTTCTTTGAAAAAAGAAACAAGGACAAGATATCAAAAGTGCAAACTGAGATATTGAGTTTCTATTAATTTTTTTGAAAATTAAACGCCCATTTCTAATTCTATGCCAGCAACATGTTTAATGAAAAATGGTGACAGCAGCAGCAAAAGGCTGGAAAAGTTGCGAAATGTTAAAAGAACACATCCCACACTTATTTAGGTCACTAGGTCAACAAGTTAGTAACATGATTTGGGAATGAAAAGAATGGCCCAGAGAGTTCCAGTCTTTCTGAGGTAAAGCTGGGGAGAGGATCACCACTTGCAAGAGAGTCTGAAGAAATCTCTGTACGCAAGGGACACGTATTGGAAGGTCGTGATCTCTGGGCCCTCAGACAGCAGTGCATTAAAAACAGGCATGATTGTGTGGTGACATCACTGCACAGGCTGAGAACACTTCCAAAAGCTAGTGCTTGCGAACGGAGCTGATGACTGCATCCACAAATGACAGTGTAAACTCCCGGGAAACGAGGAAACCGTGTACCAAACAGATCCAGACATACAGCCAACTGCTTTGGGCCCTGAGCTCATTTAAGGTCGACTTAGACGACATAGATGGCCGCCTCGTCCGCTGGCCTAAAGAGGGGAGGCGCTGTCCTGCGTGTTATCAGCACACAGTTCAAAACCCAGTGTCCGTGATGGCATGAGGGTGCATTAGTGCACATGGCGCCATTAATGCTGAACCATACACCGAGCGGCCACTTTATTAGCTAGCTTGGTGTACCTAATGAAAGGTCATCTGCAGCTGTAGCCCATCTGCCTCAAGGCTGGACATGATGGGGTTCAGAGAAGCTTTTCCGCAGACCTCGGTTGCAATGAGTGGTTCACTGAGTAACTGTTGCCCTTCTATCCGCTGGAATCAGTCTGGCCGTCTTCTCTTTATGGGAGCTTCCTCTGTAAATCCGAGAGATGCTCGATTTGAACTTAAGCAGCTCCTCTTGGCCAATGTGTACATGCCCAAATGCATTGAGCTGCTGCCATGTAACTGGCTGTTGAGCTATTTGTGTAAACGAGTGGTTGAACAAGTGTACCTAATAAAGTGGCCAGTGAGTGTGTGTGTGTGCATTTTTTGGAGCAACGCTGCCAAGCTAATGACGTCTTTTTCGGGGAAGGTCTCGCTTATTTCAGCCAAACCACATTCTGCTCATATTACAACATCATGGCTCTGTAGTCAAAGAGTCAGACTGACCCGCCTGCAGTCCAGACTCGTCACCATTAAAAATGTTGGACACATTGTGAAATGTTAAGATATGACAAACGAGACCCAAATTGAATCAAGCGGGAATGTGAGAAAAATGCCACCGACATGAGTGTTGTTTAAAGAAGCGGCGAACTCGGCCCCGTCCCAGCGTTTCTTAATCACTTTGCTGGCATCATATTCAAAATGAAAATCTTAGAATTTTGTAAAAAAAAAAAAAAAAAAAAAGCTCGCCGTTTCAGCACTCGAAGTGTGGTGTTGGTGGGTGTCAGCGTTTTGCAAGTCATCAAACTGTGTTTCTGTTTACGCAAGGTCGAACCCTGCATCCACTTCAGGACAGTAGGTGGCTCCATCTGACAAGATTGGGTAGCGCAGGCAGGCCAAAGCAGCGTGATGAATCAACGCTAACTGTGATGTTTTCTTCCTTCTCTCGCCAGCTTTTATGACTACGCGGGCAAAGTCAACGAGGAAAACCTCAACAGCATTCTCAAAGACAGGCGGAAAGTGAGTAAACTTTATTATTGTTATACAACATGTGACTGATGTCCTGTTAAGATAAACTACTAATCTTTAAGCCAGCGTTACACTGATGTTACTTTTAATAAATCAGACATACGGTGTTTTAATGACAACTATATAAAGGTGATTGACTCTTACAGTACATCTTAAATTTTAATAGCTCCAAATCTAATGGCACTCAACAAAATGTACCACGACATAGAAGTTAGTCGTCGCCTTTCCTCATTGACAAGATTCAGTATGTCCCTCACATATGCAGTTAACTTCCAGATGGGATCGGGTTCTTGGATTCAGCACTTTTTGATTAGTTTGTCTCTTTGGTCACACAGAATGTCATTGGCTGGTACCGGTTCCGGAGGAACACCCAGCAGCAGATGTCGTTCAGGGAACAGATCATCCACAAGCAGCTGACGCAGCTGCTCGGCGTGCCCGACCTCGTCTTCCTTCTCTTCAGCTTCATCTCCACAGCCAACAGCTCCACACACGCGCTGGAGTACGTGCTCTTCAGACCTAACCGCAGGTAACACGACGACACACACACACACACACACACACACACAGGTCATTCTCATAGCAATAACTGAGCTCTGTGTGAGCTGCTGTAACAGGATTAGTTTCTGTGAATGTGTTTGCCAAATGAATGTGTGTTGATCAAATCTCAAGATTCTTTTCAAAATACGCGACTGATTTGACCGTTTCTTTTTTACAGGGTTTTATTCATCCTGTCAAATTTAAAAATGTCTTTAGAATCACTTAAAGACAGTCCTCACCTGGTCTTTTTTCCCGTATCTATGTTTATTTTTCATACTCTACTGTTTGCCTGTTGAAACGTTTATATTCTTTTTAATTTATTCATTTAAAGGCCAAAAAAATGTTCATGCTGGTGTAAGAAACCATTTCAAAATTGCATTGATCTGTTAACTGCAGTAAAACCCCCGCACGACATCGCTAACCGGTCATTTCCACTCCACAGTAGGTACAACCAGAGGATCACCCTCACCATCCCAAACCTGGGCAACACAAGCCAGCAGGAATACAAAGTCTCCTCAGTGCCCAACACCTCCCTCAACTACGCCAAGGTCATCAAAGAGCATGGGTAAAACCTGGACACCAACACGTCATTCTGCACTGCAGTCCATGTTGCTGCTAAGTCCCGATGTGTGCGCGCGCGCGTGTGTGTGTGTGTGTGTGTGTGTGTGTGTGTGTGCGTGTGTGTGCGTGTGCGTGTGTGTGTCGCTGCAGCAGCCACCTGTTTTCACCTGGCTGCCTGCTAAAGCTTCATCCTGAGGGCGTAATGTGTAACGTTGCTAGTGCAGCAACCAAAGCACCCAGCGTCTGTGTGTTTGTCTTAGGTGGAGCTTCCTGACAACAGCTGCTGAACTTGGCCGTTCTTTTCTTGCTCTCACGCTCTATCTTTTCTCTCTCTCTCTCTCTCTCTCTCTCTCTCTCTCTCTCTCTCTCTCTCTCTCTCTCTCTCTCTCTCTCTCTCTCTCTCTCTCTCTCTCTCTCTCTCTCTCTCTCTCTCTCTCTCTCCCCACCTCTTTGAAGATTTGAACTTGGCCTTTCTATTAACTCCTGATAATATCACTGTCTTCACCTGAGCTCATTCATCTGTAATCTTTGCGCATCAGACAGAGGGGATTAGCTGCACTGTAGCTTAAAGATAGAAGACATCCACGATTTAACCTTTAAGTCTTGAGCGATGTCTTTTTTTTTTCTAAATGTCCACCCAGGGCTGAATTCTTTGACAAAGATGGTGTAATGAAGGATATCCGAACAATATTTCAAGTCTACAGCGCGCTACAAGATAAAGTGCAGGTGAGCCAGACGACAGAAGTGCAACCGTCTCTCCTGCCATTTGTCTTTTGTTTTGTTCCTCACCGCTTGGTCTCGTCTTCAGGCCGTATGCGGGGAGGTGGAACAAAGTGAACGCGTGAAGGAGAAAATTCAAGAGGATGTGAACAAACTCAAACAACAAATTGCTCTCAGGAAAAGCAAGACAGCGGAAGAGGAGAGAAGTATGTGCCCGTGCGATGCTGTGTGAGGTGGAGTGGTACGCCGGTTTGAGTGCGCGATCTGGCTTCCTTATCGCGTCGCGTTTCAGAGAGAAACAGGATGTGCACGCAAAAAGTAACCGGGGGAATCAAATTAAAATGTTTAAAAGCTGGGCGTGCCACAACAAACATGGAGAGCAGCGGGATCGGGCAGAGAGAGGGAGAGAGAGGGAGAGAGAGGGAGACACAGCCCATCGTGTCAATGTAGTCGCTGCAGAGTACCACAAGCTAGCCAATGAATCTTGGCCACCAAAAGCTGGAGCGGTAGGGAAGGCCATACGCTCACCGAACACTTTTACCAGGCGCACCTGTCCAACCACTCATCCGTACAAATATCTCACCGGCCAGTCACATGGCAGCAGCTCGGTGCATCTAGGCATGTTGACGTGGTGCGGACGATCCAATTTAACTCATAAAATGTTGAGGTTGAACACAGCTGGAATACAAGGCTCCTTATGAATGAATGTTGCGTTAAGAGCTTGAGATGTAGAACATTCCAGCCTGCTATAGACCACAAGCTCCAGCAGGGCTGATGGTAAATAGGTTGGTTTTTTTTTTTTTAAAAGTCTTTGTCAATAGGTGGTGTCCTCTCTATCACTACTGAGGCACGAATACAGTATATATCTGACTGACACGCACTGGCCACTTTATTAGGAACACCGGTTCAACCGCTCGTTTAACAGCCAATCACGTAGAGGCAACACCATTCGTTTAGGCACGTAGACAAAGTCAAGAGGCTCTGCCGAAGTTCAAACCGAGCATCAGGGTGGAGAAGAAAGGTGGTTTAAGTGGCGTTGAACGGCCAGGCTGGTTCCAGCTGATAGAAGAGCTACGGTTGCTCAGTGAACCACTGGTTCCAACATCTGCAGGAGAGCATCTCTGAGCCCACAACACCTCCATCCTTGAAGCAGATGGACCACAGAAGACAGCAGAAAACCTTTTTATTACCTGCTAGCAAGGTGTACCTAACAAAGTGGTCGTCGAGCATATTATCGGTTGACATTAACTGGTCCAAGCCACTAAATGAAAAATTTTGAATGTTCATTGATAATTGGGTTTTGATACAAAAATGTATACTGCATAAACGTGACTTGTTTTGTATTTTAGGACGTTCTATTAAATAGTTGCACATGACGACAGATGTGACCTGAAAGGGTTAAAAAGTCCCCTCGCGTCTCACCGCAGCTTTGACGATCACAAGCACGTTAAACATGTCGTACGAGAACATTCTTAGCGTTTGGTTTCTCCCCTTTTCACCTCCCTACTTGCCAGACTTGGTTGACTTTTCTGTTCTGTGGAATTATGTAAAACATGTGACTTGCTCTACCCTGCAGAGTCTTTTTCCAACAGTCACATCTTCCTCTCTGCTCCACAGGACTTCGTGAAGCCCAGAACCCAGAGTCCCGCTCCACTCCAGAGGAGAACACAGAACATTCTGAGACCTCCCTTCTCTCCAGGATCACTTTCCCAACACCGTCTGCGCCAGAGCGGCCCAGCACCTCACCCAACCCACCTTCTTACACTGACCTCTTATCCCAGGATGACTCTCTGCTCTCCTCCTCCTCGCCCCCGACCAGTGCTGCTCTACTGCCCCGGCCCCAGGCTGTGGGCTCCCCCGGACACCCCACACCTGGCCCTCTGGGGATGGGCCTGGGCCTGGGCCTGGGCGCCGGCTCCAACCCCGTCTCCACCCCCAGCACCCCGTACCTTGGCAACGGTGACGGATCAAGCTCTGACTCTTTAGACAGACAAGCCGCTGGGCAGGAGGACGACGAAGAGGACGACGACGACGAAGACGAGGACAGTAGTGAATACGAGAACCTAGTGAGCGAAGCCGCTCACGTGCCCACGGTCCCCGCCAGCGTTTTAGCGCAGGGGCGACCGGCCGCCCTCGGCCCCGACGGCGACGCCCGCGGCTCGCAGACCACATAGGACACATTGAAGTGACGCACCTCGAGGGGTGGGCATCACAAGCAATCAAAGATAGACAAACGTAGACAAAAGAAGTGCCAGTCCTGAAAGTGAAAGGCATGCGCAGGTGGTATCCCGCTATGTGTGTCCGTCTCGGTCCGATCTCCGTTCTTGGGGAGACGCTGTCAAGGCTTTGCAAGCTTAATAGGTGTAACTCATTTTGGGCCGACAAATGTCCGTCTGTCGTCGTGTTTTCTTTCTGGCTCGTGGACTGTCTGGGTACTCTGACAGGGATGCGTCTGGTTTCAGGAGTCGGATGAGCGGATATTGCGTCGCAATTCCCGCTGGCTCGGTTGGCCAGCTTGCTCTTTAAAAGACAGGCCTACTCTTACCGTTTTTTTTTTTTTGGTTTCATTTTGTTTCACTTTTGCACCCCTAACACTGAGCACCCCACTCTCACATTACTTCTTGCACTATTTTTTTTTTTTTTTTTTTTAAATTTTGCCTTCTTTTTAAGAAACCCTTTAAGAAAAGCAAAGGGAGAGTTTTCTGCAGCCTTCAGACAAAATTTTTAAAATGAATTAGGCAAAATCGTAAACTTTTTATTTTATGATTTGAATATAGAGATTTATATATATATATATGTGTGTGTGGGCGCGTGACTAAAAATTCTTTAACATGGACAGTCATCAGATTTGGTTGGGTTTTTTCCATTATTACATTTACATTGCCATGCTAGCAATCTTTAAAGAATCATCCAGTTGCCTATGTACATGAAGAATAGATTTCAACCTAAATTACTCTGTCACTTCTATTATGGGTGCTTTATATATAAATATATATATATATATATTCTTTTGTGTCATATTATGTTGATCCAATTTGATTGACATGATCGTCGACGTCTCATTCTACTCGGATAACACTGAACTCGTACGTGCTTTGCCGCACTTAACACATTTTAAGATTCCTTTATTGTCGTGCTATACCAATGAGGTCATGCTGTGCCACTTGAATAGTCCCCCCGCGACCAACATCGGCTGAACTCTGCTCAGCTTTTTGCGCATTGTACAGGGTTCACGGGGCAAACACAATGTACTGTAGCTTTACTAACCAGATGCTTAAAAGTTCCCTTCTGCTGCTGCAACAAAAAAACAAAAAGGCTCCAAATACACATTTGAATACGGCACATAAGACTGGATGTAACAATTCTGCTGTTCAGATTATCAGGTCCTGCCT
>CAAKHG010027176.1:6370-33674 GCA_901007715.1 Dactylopterus volitans | reverse complement strand
GGATGTTGTAATATCTTTGACGTTGCATAACCAAATAAACCAGACCAAATGAATTATTCATACCTCTCACCCCAAATATCAGAGAGGTGTTTTTCCCCCCACTGGCATGAAAAAAAAAAAAAAAAAGAAAAAAAAAGGCAGCAGTCAGCACTACGTCTTCTCGCACTAAGGGCACACAGACAGTTCTATTTCCAGCCACATCCACTCTGCTCTCTCCAGAGACTCAGTCTAAGTGTGTTATAGTGCAACAGAATGTCAGAAAAATAAAAAATAAGGGCGCGCCTCTCTCTTTGCCAATGAGGCGAGTAAAACGTCCATATGTATTGTTACTTCAGTACAATGGGGTTGAATGCAAACCCTCCCCTGCTCGCAGTCCGCATGGAGGTGGCAAATCCTCAAGGTGAATTGGACCATGGAGAGCTCAGACGGCCAGCCACCGCAAGTCCCCCCCCTCAAGAGCTGAACCCCTTAACACTTGCGCCTTTGTGCCTCACACAGTCCGCCTCCTGCAAAGCACGCGTATGACCGCATGAATGTTGAATTGCGTTTCGCAGATTTGAGCAAACGCATTCCGGTTCTGCATGCAGCCCAATTCAGGTGCAAAATCATTGCAAAAAAAATCAAGATCGGCAAGCTATTGTTTTCTTTTGTTTGCGCCTGGCATTAAACATATTGTAAAATGGACAAAATTCTTATCACAGTAAGTGCAGCTATACATTTTTCAACAAATGAGAATTTTCGTTCTCTTGTCTGCCGCTTCATATTTAAAGTTTGATATTTTTTTTTTTTTTGCTTTCAACGAGGAGCTTTCGAATTTTAACCAGCACCTGAATCACTGATCGAGTTTTAATCTTCACCTCAGAAGTTAGTCTTTCATTTCTGTACTGTTTTTTTTTTTTTTAATGAATGACTTTGACAGAAAACTCTCATGTGTTGGGCTGCGGAGACTCTGGAACTTTGCTGCACAATTATTCTTAGCTGATAAAAGTGTCATTAATTTGAAATGAATTACAAGCGTGGTAAAGTAGTACAATAAAATGTACATTCATGCAACCACATCAGCTCTGATCAAATACCTAATTATGTTTGCTGAAAATTGTTGAGGTTCTAGCATGTTTATTATGGTTATCAGGGGGCGCATTAACAAAATCCTGTTATTTATCAATGGGTGACTGGGGAATATGGATTGTTTGGTGTGAAGCCGTGTGATACAGTATTGAAATCTATACTGCATTAACACTCAATTACCGTGTCATTCTAACCGGACCTGAGTCCCATTGGATGCCCAGCGCATCACAGGCATGGATCTGCCATCTCATGCTACCGGCTGATGCGCAGCATGGCGCCAGGAAGAGCACGGCAGCCCAGTCAGGAAGGCAGAGAGACAGGAGGGCTCATTTCAGCCGGCTGAGCAGAGCCCGAGCCCTGAAATTTAGTGGAGCCCTGTGTGGGGAAGAGTGACAACAGATCGATACCTGTGATTAATTAACTTCTAATGAGTTCATCTGAGCGTTGAGAGACCCAGAAAGTTGGACACGTCCCATCGTCTCATCCTCCCTGACCTACCCCCCATCCTCCCCACACACACACTCACACACACTCTCGCCCTCCTCTAGCATCTATTGATCTGATTTGAAGGCAAATGAAGATCATCTCTTGATGTCACCTTTTCCTCTCCTTGGATCTGTATTTATTGAGCAGCTAAACAATAACTTTTGATATTATAAGGAGCGTAATAACCCAAAATGGATTATTGACGTGCTATTAGGAGTCGATGGATGGGCTGCAGCGCAACGCGGGTACCTCATTGATAACCAGCCCTGTTATTGCGCATCGATAGCACAGCCGAGTGAAGATCAAACACCATTGAGCGGCTGACCTGATTTTTATTAAAGTCAGAGCGGCATAATCGTGACAAAGCCGTCGCGGCGCTGGTTGGTACACAGGTCTCCCGCATGTGATTACCGAAGCAGTCGTTATGATCCGTTGGAGAGCGAGAGTGAAAGCCGGGGTTTGCGGAAGCAATGGAGATGAATGGTCAGGTGACTAGGCAAGTGGATCGGGGATCTACGGCTCCCCGCGTAGCCCCTTTTCTCTCTGTTCCTCAGCTCTAAGGGCTGAGCACAGAGTTATTTGTCTCACAGTGAAATTAGTAATCGCACTGCCATCCATCATTGGGTGACCTGCTATTGATCGCCGGTGCACCTTCTCTTTTCAACTAAATTATATAACCCCCCCCACCCAAAAAAAAAAAAAAAACGGAATAACAAATGTCTGCACACTCCTCAGCGCTCCACACTTCTGCCCGCCTCAGCAAAAGAATCCGAGAGAGCAAACAAATGCAGAATTCTCCGCGCAGCGTTAGTCGGGCATGTCATGCAATGCCATTCGCGGAGATTAGAGTTGTCGTTTGGAAAGTGACAAGTGTAGAAACGGGTTTAATACAACTTGGACTTTGAAGCTGAGGGGTGGGGGTGGGGGGATTTCAGCTGTAGCGGGGCTTGTTATCCACTCGTGACACCCCGGGTGACAAATGTTGTCCTGAACACTACCCAGAGAGGAACATGCTGATACAAGCATCGACTTGTAAACTCTTCAGAGGTGAGGCACATGCCCTCTTCCTGTAGGAAGAGTTTGCACAACGCGCCTAAATATAAACTTTCAATTTTAGCATCAAAATGTACCGCACTGCACCAAAACGAGGTCAAGAGCAGGATTTTTTTTTTTTTTTTTTTTTTTTTTTTAGACACCGCGCTCGCGATTAGCCCACCATTGATCACTGACGCTCCGTGACGAGCAAAACACTGTACAAAGAGGTCACTTGTCACCGTGTATTCAGTTGTGTGCCTTACAATAGCGTGGCAACAATAGGATTTGCTGCTGCGAGTTAGATTATGAGCTTAGAGGCTTGCAGTCAGTAAATGATACAAATACTGACATTATACAGACAAGACCGATGGAGGTTGTGTGGGGGAGGAACTGAACGCGGCAGTGAGGGAAAATGTCACCGCAACAGAGGAGCACATTAAAGCAGTATCAGTTTCTAATTCCAGCAAGAGGAAGTGATTGTGGGAGCGCACTGGTGATAGCTGGTTGCAGCCTCCAAAACCTGCAAAGAGACAGATTAGAGGAAGCGAGATTACCATATCAGGAAGCGGTTTAAAAACCGAGTGGTGCATGACACACAACCTGTGCATTAAGTTTTCAGCGAGTGTGTGTGGCGTGAATGGCGGAGTGGTAAGATTTGTGCGTTAAACCCCCTTAGGAGCAGATCAACACCAGAAACGCTGAGGTGCACAGCCCTTCTGGCCTGCTGTTTCATATCTGACCAACGGGTTTCACTCTCATTTTCCCATTTACAAATCTCTAATCCCTGACCCCAGAAATGGGACACTTTAGCAGGATTCGCCATCATATAATCACAGTACGGCAGACTGTAATCCTGCAGCCTCCATGTTCTCTCAAGTGCGCGGGACATGTTGTGTAAAAACCAAATTTGCCAGACAGCGCAACTCAAAAAACCCAGATGAGAAGACGAGGCATACAGACTCAGCCTGCTTTCTGGAGCACCTCAGACCGTCTGCCCTGAGACGGACACATGACCCCGCTCCCCTCCTTATCTCCTTCTCCATCAGAATCCCTCCAGCTCCACGTCCCTCTGGATCCTTTCACACAGCAGAAAGCCTCAGTCATCCAGCCTCGTATCTTCCTCAAATGTCTTTTAGGCTGTGGACTTTGAACTGCAGATGCCCCAGGCCCCCTGCAGAGACCTGAGAGGGTCTGCGGTTTGGCCTCCAATCTATCAAATCCTGCCTGCAGCCATGAAAAGACACACTCCAACCCTTCCACCCGGCACAATGTTAGACGCGCTGCATTGATCCCATCAACAGGCCATTGAAGTCCAGTTCTTCTCGGATTGCCGTCAGATTGAGAGTGTGTGTGTGTGGAAAAAGAAGATAACCTGACACCGCTTTAAAATGTGCGGTTTTAGCCGTGGAAAACCCGAGGCGGCATCTGCTAATGCTCAGACCTGAACAAGATGCTCCAATAGCTTCTAGACAAAGTGGAACCAGTGAGAGGCAAAAAAACAAAAACAAAAAAAACAAACACTGGAAATTTCCATCAGTTTAACATATTTATGAATAATAATAATGAATTTAGGTCCATTAGATCTAATTGTAGCTTCATGATCTGTATCTTTGACATCCCTGATCTATATTGGCCTTAATCCGTCTTGTCATGTGTCTGGACGGCTCAGGACGCGAGTACACAGACGGCATTAGAATGCATCTCCACACGCATCCTGCGTAACCACTCTTGATCGTATCTCACCTCCTCGCTCCACATGCGAATAAACATGCGGGGATTTCAGCAGATGCGTTGCTTGTACCTCGCCCGGCGGCGCCTGGCCCTCCGTACATTAAAAGAAGAAGTGAGACAACAGAACTGTCAGCTCACTCCATCTTGATCCTGGATCCATAGATCTAAAAAAAACCTCCAGAGAGCCGATACTCAACCATGATGACCGCACTCCATCATAAATGGGGACTGGATCTATTCCTCGGCGGTGTCATGATAAATCCTTATGTACTTTTAATATGACACCGGCGGCAGACTAATGAGTATGTATTTCCAGCCTGTTTTCATCCCAGTTAGCCAAATGCCAACACTCCCAGCTCGTCAAATACCAACACTTTGTCATAGCTGTCGGCGAGCGGGGCCGACGCGAGAGGCAGCCTCGCGCGTCTGCGTGAGAAGCAGCCGAATGTCCATCAGCTCCGACGCAAAGATCCGCTGTCTGTATGAAAAGGCCAAGGCCACAGCTGCGGTCGCCGCGACCTTGACGGAAGCGCGCATTTTTAACTCTCCGACCCGACGGAACCGGTCTTCGCCTTAGCGCTTAACGCAAATTTGAGTAGCTGTGATTTTTACTGTCGACTCAAAAATAGGGCAGTCGGAGTTCCGACACTGATAGCCAGTTGGAGCTAGTTTGGCTCCAACCCCCCCCCCACCCCTCCCCAGGCTTTTCAGGCTTAAGAAACCCCCTCATCAGCAATGTGTCTTTAATATAGTCGAGGATGGTTTGACATTGGAGTGAGTAGAGCGCCTGCTGTGTCCACAGATGGCAAGGGGCGCTTTGGGCGTGCGGCACGAGGGGGACGTGATAAAGGCATCTGATAAAGTGCGAGTGTTATTGTTTGGTGGCGGCGGATGAAAACATGCCGGAGCGTCGGCGTGCGCGGAGGAGCTCAGTCGAGCAGGTGTTTTCCTCGCGGTTGCGCGGCTGAAACTGCGCGGCCATATGTGGTCCAGACATCGCTGATTCCATGTCGATAGCAGTGTCTCTGATCGGGATCTCCGAGGGGTGCGGACTTAGCGGTCTACAATGGCCGCATCCCCCCCAGAGGCAGGACCCGGTGGTCTCCGGTCTGGAATTGATCCGGTCTACTGAGGACTTCCTGGTTGCGTCACCGGCTGTTCCCACGATTCGCCGTGCCATCACGCAGTGTCGCTCCTGTTGCTGAGCAACAGCTGCAGCAGACAGACAGAACATAAATGATGCTCCTTTTTAGTTCTGCTGTTCATCAGACGACAAGAGAATACTTCACTGCGGCGATGTGTCGGAGGACCACGGTGGAGGTGGGATACGACTGGTTGAACTGTGCACTTTCGGTTAGCAGTAACTTTACTTTCGCAACAATTAAAGAATCTAGTTTATGAGGGTAATTAATTTTACTTTGGTGATATCATTTGATATTTGGATTAACTGTTTGAATGTAAAGGACTGTGCCTGTATACAAGATACTTGTACTGCAGTATCTCCATTTGATACAGCTTGACAACGTTACTTCTGCTCCACCTCAGAGGAAAATATTATAGTTTTCACTCAGTTACATTTGTCAGACAGCTGAAGATTCTGGTGCCTTTTCAGATGACACATTTTAACAATCTTCCTGTCCAAGTGTAAACCAAAAAACTCGGTCCTTGAGGTGATTCTGAATATTAATGCTTGCGACCAAAGTGAAGGATTTTGAGAAAAAAGATCTCAGTCTTTAATCTCAATGAACTGTGTAACCCCGCTGGATTGGCTGGCAGCTGGATAGATTCAAAGTCACTTCAAATGTTTTGTAGATCAGGTTGGCCTGCTGAAACGCCTCGCATGCCTGCGCAGTGGTTTGTCAAGTGCATATTTCATTCTTCCCGTTTTTTTTTTTTTTAAACATATTAGTGACACGGCAGTCATCAGTCGAGTCTGCAAAGTAGGTCAGCGGATGAAGCAGCGAGCAGATACATCAACGCACACTATGGAGACCAGCCCAGCTGATGTCACACACCCAGAAGACACCACAGACCATATTGTTGCTGCGCATCCGGGTCCAGCAGCACCATCCTGGCCTCCCTGCCCAGCTGAACTATTTTCTTCTCAATTAATCATTTGATCGGTTGCCAAGTCAAACAATCTGTTCAGCAAAATAAATGCGTGTTTAAACCGCCGCTTGTTCGTTTTCTGAGGCCTGCTTCTGAAAGGAGACCACAGACAACTTGCTTTACTTCCTCTCAACTAAATTTATGTTGGAAGAGGTTGTAAACACCGAGGGATAAAAAGCAAAGAGCCAGCTAAAGGAGGACTGGTTGATCAGACTCGTTTATGCAGATTCATACAGTCACTCGGTTTGCAGATGAACCAAGCCTTGAAAAATTCATCGGGCTTATAAAGACGGCAGTGATACTTAAAATGAATGGTAATAAATTACTAGTAATAGCAATTTAGCACAACATTATTATCAATAATAAAACGGGCTGCGCCTCTCTTCGTGCCGCTTGTTCAAAACCCACGTGAAAGCATTTGCAAAGGGGAGCATCGACATCCGCGTTGCTTTGAGAGGAGCCCGGGATGACGTGATGAGGTCGCGGGGCTGGTCTGCTTCTCCAGCCTCCTGCTGCTGGGTGCCATCCACCTCCGCTGAGCTGCTGCTTCTCCGGATCACCAGCGACACCAGCAACCCTGAGCAGAGATGACGGAGCAGAGCTGACTGGCTTAAGACTGCAGGAGAGACTCACAAAAACACAAACGCCGCCTCGCCCGCACGAGAGCTCGGATTGTGGGATTCTTCTCGCGGCTTCTGGTGCGCAGAATGAGGAGCAGCTTCCTCCCAGAAGCTGTGAGACTGTTAAACTCTGGTGGACCTCTGTATCCCCGCACCCAACCCCAACAAAATCAACCCTCCTTCTCCAACCAGAAAATATCTTGCACATCGGCACCTTACATTTGCAGACAAATAGATGTTGCTGTTGTGGTCTCTTTTTATATATTTTACTCTTTTAACCAAAATTCTGATTTATTTTATCTTCTATATTGTGAGTTTGCATTGGGCGTGCACCGGGACTACAGGGACTAATTTCGTTCCAACTCGTGTTTTTAGCGTGTGTTGTAATGTCAATAAAAAAAACGTTGAATCCTTGAGTCAAGACACGACTAAGAAACACGTCACATTTAGCATAACTGCCATAAATAACATCCTAAAACGTAATGCTTGTCTTTTAAACTAATTTCACCTCTCAAAGATGAGATGCAGGAAAATATAACACATCGAGGCCTGTATGAGCACGACCGGCCAGCGAGCTAACTAGCATCCCTGGCTAACCAGTGTTGGGAGCTTCTCAAGTCAATTTATCAGGAGCAAATACTGTACAAAAAATTATATAAAAACTGCTCTAGGTTAACCTTCCTGGTCATCTATGAAGGAGCCTTTGAATCGGGACAGGCCTTGTCACGATTACGCGATGCAGTCGGCCTTCAAATATGGCCTCCGGCGACCCCTCGAAGCCTGTTGAAGCCCCTTGAGCGGAGACACGGCTAACGCGTTTTGTTCGGAGCTTCTCAATTGTGATCAGACTACCCAGGACACGTGCGCACGCGGCTTCCAACGGGGCATAGCGTTGCCTTCCAGAAGCATTGCAAATCTTGTTTTGCTCCCCCCGCGCTTAAAGGCTTTAACTGAAAGCAAGTATTGTTAATATTTTGAGGACTGCGCAACCTCAGGTGAACCTCGGCGTCTAATGAGTCTCTGGGAGAGAGCTGAGGTTGTAGCTCAGACAACTGTAACAGCTCCTCAACTGAGAGGCGGGTGTGGTAAGCCTCTTTAGTGGAGTTGAAGTCTGGAATATTACCTCCTTTACGTTTCACTCTTGTAATTCTTCGTCTGCTAGTCAGTTCGATTGGACGCCGGCGTGTTTGTCTGAAGTTTAAATGAACTCTGAGCTAAAAATGCCACTTCTTTTTCTTCTCCGTGGAACGAGGACGCTTGGATAGCATAAAGACTGTTTAGTTGCTTTCGATAGTGGACACACAGTCTGATTTTGCTCCAAAAATCAAACCCCATATAGTCACCGTGCTAATGTTTATGAAGAATGCCACAGCTTCCTTTTCAGTCGACCACAGGAGCATTTTTGAGAGTGAATCGTTTAGTTTCCCGCGGGCCATAACTCCGCTCTGTGAGTAAGGCCTAATTGACATCATCGCCCTCGATTGAGCTAAAATGTTTTTCAAGCATGAAAACATTTTTTTTGCATACTTTTGAGCAGGCCACATACCTCCCTTCCTCACCTTGTCAAAGAATGGCTCATACACGTTAGGAAGATCTCATTAGTATCTGCAAGTCTCTAAGGTCTAAGGTAAAAAAAAAAAAAACAACAAAAAAACGGGCAGACAAGGCTGTATTTAGCCTGAATATAATGGATAACCACACAGAGGAGCAGACGCCAATGCACTGAAAATCCGGAGATTAAAACACAAAAGAAGAAGACAGCGTTCTACAGGACAAAGAGCTCTTTAATGTCGACTTCTGTATTCTGACATGTAAAACTTTTTTTTTTTTTTCCCAAGCCAATAATTGGTATTCTTTTTATAAAGCTGGAAGTGAACAATATTTTTTTTTCAGGTATAAAAGTGTCACCTTGACGTCTGGCGTTCCAATCATTCAAATGCTAATTAAAGTAACGCGCCGGCGTGTGTCCCTGCCCTCGTCACAAATCCCCGCAACTCTGCACCGCGCTTCTGATCATAACGCTCCGAAGGCGTTTTGAACATCAACTGCATCTAAACCTTCCTGACAGGAGGATGAAGACTGTCGTCTGTCCATGTCTCCCTGGCGATTGTCTGAGAGGATGGAAACACCATCAATAACATAAGCGGCCGGGTGGCTGTTGCAACGGCTGCGCAAACCTCCCACTGCCACCTCCACAGGATACACAGAAATCAAATTGAATCAGAAGAAAACACTTTGTCCCCGGTACACAGGAAACACACACATGCATTTACATACATAAAGAGTCTAGGGGAGCTCCACTTGCTCGTCTTCTCGTCGTGTGTGTTGCTAAAAAAAAAAAACAGAAGCCACCACTCTTCAATTTCTAAATTAATTAACACAAGATGGCTGTCCATCTGCTCCCAGTCTCCATACATGGTCGAGTGTCCGTTTACCTTTTGAAGGCATCTTCCAAGTCAATCCTGGCAAATTACACAAAGATAGAGAGAGGAGGAGGGGGTGGGGGGGGGGCAGTTGGAGGCTCAAAACCATTAATTTCCCTGGAGAAAGTGTAAACTCTGCTTGGAGGGCCAGAGTGACCTTTCGCTGACAAGACTGGAAGAGCAAAGACAAGCGCGGTGGACAAATGAGATATTAGAATACAGCAGCGAGCGGGGATGGAGGAGAATACTGATATTGGGGTGTAGATATGCGATCAGAGGAAGCATGTTGTTTGAGGTCCATGTGTTAAGGTGGCGGTCTCGTGAGCTGTAAAGCAAATTTTGATGCTGGTTTTTCACTTAAGGGCATCCAACTGAGAATGAATAAATATGTATTATCATTTTTAGACAAATCTATCGATCTACATGCATACATACATAGATTTGTGCACATATTTTCGCATGTCAAACCTGCAGTCTTTCTAATGACCAGCGGGGGTTTACTCATTGGTATGCAAAAAGAAGTATGATTGTACACAGGTCCATAAGAACTGGTCATATGTATTTTACTTCTTCTTTTATAGTTAATTTACAGATATGGGATATCGGATATCAGATATCGATGGTGATACTTTTTAATCATTATAGCACAGGGCAGGGTTTGTTTGTTTGTTTTTGCAGCAAATGATATTTATTATTTATAAGTTCATCCTTGAAAAATTGAATTTTTTTAAAATAAATTCAGTGGAGCAGTAAATGTGAGAAACAACAATAACAAAACAAATCGGAAATAATGGAAAAAAAATGCTCTTTATTTCAGTGAGAGCAATGGTTCTTAACCTTGAAAAATTTGAAATTTCAGTCTGTCTAATACAGTATTTTGATTAAAGATACATTACCTGCAGAACTAATGATATTCCATCAGCCTTGGCTGCACTTTGTGTCTAGCGCAAAGTTTCAAACTTATATGGTGAACAACAATTAGCCTTAACATAAATTTGTGAACTTGAAGTTTTCATAAAATTTCCAAATTAACTTGCATACTATAAGTGGGTTTTTTTTGTGTGTGTGTGTGTGTTTTTTTTAACGTAGTAAGCTTGATTCTACTTGAAGCCAACATTAGGCTCTGACTGAAAATATAGATCTAAAATATAAATATGAGATTTAAGTATATAATTGACTGAAATATTCATTACAACATGGGTACGATTTGCCGGTGGGGATGCTGATTCCCCCCTGTGGTTTACACATTCTACCCTCTGCTGAGTTACTTTTATCCTCGTTGGGGACAACAAAAGAAAAGATACAGTCAAAAGATACAGAAGAAGAAAAATTAAAAGAATCCAGAGCACTATATCGTTGTATTTTACAACCATAAATCCCGAGGAAAAATATGACAAAAGATAAAACAAGATCTGGCATTGCTGATCGGATCGTGAACATTAGCACTTCCCCGGCTGAGGCGAGCTCCCGGGCCGATCCAAATGAACAGGGGTCACAAGCTAATCCCCCACACCCTCCCGAAACTATGTTTGGGGGCTGAACTGAGCCACGTCGCTTCGCTAAGTGAGCCAGAGGGTCGAGAGTGTCTTTCTGCCACCACAGACAGGTCAGCCGAAGTGCACAGCCTGCTCTAAAATTAAAGATCTAGGTACCTCTACTCAAGAGAGGCTCCCCATCCACCCTGCATTCATTAATGGCGCAAAAGCAAAAGCAGCAAAAGGACTGCATGACAAAATAAACCGACATGGAAGGTGACACTCCCACATGGAATGCATTGACATTTTCTGTTGCTAGGTGGTTTCCTTCTGCTGTGTCATAATGGATACAAGCTGTGTACATGAAAAGGGAAAGTGTCCCTCTGTCTTCTATTAAGTGTTATTTTATCGTTCCAATGGTTCAGGACCTCCAACCCTGAATAGAAATCAGATGTCATATAGCCTGCTGTTGGCCCGCCGCTGAGTAGTAATTTTTCTGAATAAGATTGTTTCTCAAAGTTTTTTTTTTTTTTTTTTCACAAATCGCACCCTGATTATAACATTGTTGTGGGATTCCAGGATGTGACTTTTTTACTTCTAAATTTTCTGTGTCAACTCTGTCAACACAATTGTGGTTAGAATGGAATGTTCTGGCCTGGTTGTTGCCTGGCTGTGATCCTACTTATCTGGTAGAACACAATGTGTCTCCTCGAACGACGACACATCAGCATGCACTGATATGAAATACGGAGTGCCGCAGGGCTCAGTTCTTGGCCCTTTACTCTTCTCTCTTTGTGTTTCCCCTCTTGGCCAGATCATTCATAGCTAAGGGATGGATTTCCATTGTTTCGCTGATACCAGATGTCCATTTTTATGTGCCAGAAAAGACAAATGATCATTCCCAGATTGCAAATTTGAATGTCTATTAGTCTGCAAGGAAATAACTCGATGTTGGGTAACTTCGGTCAATGGACTTGCAATTATATAGCGCTTTTCTACCTTTAGTGCTTCATACTCCATGGCCTCTTTCACCCATTCACACTCACATTCATACACTGATGGCGGAGGCTGCCATGCAAGGCGCCAACCTGCCCACCAGGAGTGATCAGGGGTTCAGTATCTTGCTCAAGGACACTTTGAAACAGTCTCTGCCGTCGCCTTCCGGTTCCTAAATGGTCACTCTACCAAGTGAGCCATGCCGCCTTCCTCTAAATTCGGACAAAACTCAGATATTGGTCATTGGCTCCGCCCATCATTGTCATCAGTTAAGTCAAGTAATGGCAACTCTAGGTAACTGTATAATTACTCAGATTCAGCTGTCGAGAGTTGTAGTGTTAGATTTGAGCTTACCATCTCATTTGATTAGTATATTAAATATCACTAAGACTGCATTTTTCATTTGCACAATGTAGCAATGATTTAGTCTTTCTCGTCGACGACTGGCAGTGAGATCTTAATTCATGCCTTTGTTTCATCTGGACTAGATCACTGTAATATTTTTCTTCTCAGATTGTCCACATACAAGTATGAAAAGTCTTCAAATGGTGCTGAAAGCTGTTGTGAAGACTCCTGACAAGAACCAGAACATTGGAACACATCACTGCAGTCTTGGCTTCACTTCACTGGCCTCTGAATCATGTCAGATCGGACTCCAAGGTGCTTCTGTTGACTTACAAATACTACATGGGCTTGCGCCGGAGTATCTCTCTGACCTCATCGACCCTTTAGTCCATCTTGTGCTCTACATTCTGAAAATACTGGACCGTCTGTCCCCAGACTCCTAAAGAAAGTTCTGCCAGTTGCCTTTTCCCTGTTAAAACCTCTGCAGATATCAGACTTTATGGCTTAACTGAGATCTTTAAAATCTAAACTTAGGACTCATTTATTTGCCCTGACCCCTGATTAGTTATACATGGGCTTGTTCAGTCCCAGTGAGTCTCTCAGGCTCTTCTTTGTTGGTACATCACCTGCAGATGAACTTCTCCCCCCAAAACTTGCCTCATTCAGATGCCGGAACTGGACTGGTTCTCCTTCAGACCTGCCTCATGGAGCACCACTCGTCCGTTTTTCACATTCCACAGATGTGTCCTCGTTAAGGAATGTTGCGCATTGCCATCGTCCTCTATGTGGACCGTCCTCTTCCAGGTCGACACAGTGGAGAGGCAGTCCTATGGCACCTAGGGGTGTAACGGTTTTTAACCCAACCGCTAAACCGCGGTTCAGAGGAGTTTGGTTTAGTGACTCGTTTTCTCATCTCGAACCGCGGTTTGGTCGTGCATTTCAAAATTACGAGGAGCTCTTGAATGCGGCATGCGTTGATGACGAACAAACCTGAACTAGCAGGACCATCTGGCGGCTCTTCGGTCGTCCATATGGAGGCTTTTTGGATTTCCAGTTGAGACTACAGAGGCTGGTGGTCGTGTTGCTATCAAGACGCAAGCTATTTGTCGTTTGTGTTCAGCGAAAGCCCGGTGCAGCAGCGACGACCCCACGACAGCAGCCAGATCTTCACGAAGCCTTCAAAATGAAACTTGGTCCGAAATCAGAGCGAGCAAAAGCAATTACCAACGCTGTTGGGGTTGGTAATTGGTAATTGCCCTTTTCTGTTGTTGAAAACCACGGATTCAAGCAACTGCTAAATGTCCGCCACTTAAAAACCTAAAGTTGAAGCAAACCGCAGGTACGGTGAACCGTTACACCCCTAATGGCACCTCAAGTGTTATCCTTGATTAATACTCTTATCAGGTATTAATTTTGTATCAGCAATTATGTCATCAATATCTGTAAAGTCTTGGTTTCTTCTCTTTTTTCCCCCGTTTTTAGTAGTTTCTCCTCATTGGAGGACGCACTCACGCAGCTAAAGCGTCAATTAGCAGTAGACCGAGCCGATGCCTGCCGTCTGCGTTGTGCACCATTTCCCGCTCGCAACAATGCGGCGCTCTGACTCATTTCGAGCGATACCGGCAGCACAGACAGCTTGTCGTTTAGACTCAGCTTCGTCCGCATCCAGGCTAATTTGTCAACTCGGGGGTCCCACTTAATTTATCAGCATTAATAACGTCAATAAAAATGTTATTCTGCTGCGCTGCCGTTTGCAGCTGTTGAGAGAGCGGTCGTCAGTTCGCTGTAATGTTTTCTGTCCTGATTGAAACCAGGAGGCAGATGACTCGAAAAAATGTGAAATAATGCAGCGCGTTTGAAGTTCTACTAGGGAATTATGCTTTTATGCAAAATGGAAATTATTTTTCCAAGTTATTTTTGGGGCTTGATGACTGTGTAGTGTTCCCCGGGAAATCATTCCTGGTTTGCCATGGTCCTGCTCATACCTGGTTCCAGCTGTGGACCCATTTGTGCTACCTAGTGCATTGAGAAGTGATTTAGGTGCACATCAGGAAAATAAAGATAACACAAACCAACAAATGGACAGTTGCAGATAAGAGCAGAATTTATGGGGGTTATGAAAGATAATTCATCACCCGAAAACAAAGGTTTTAAAAAGCTTGATGACAAATAAAGATATAGCCGTTGTTTGATTGCAGGTCCTTGAGGGCTCCGGTGGCGCAAGAGGGGAGAGTGGAGCAGCACAGCTAAAATCTGAGTTTAGAACTTTTTCTTTAGACCAAGAGGCAAATTTTATTGTGTTGCATGTGTCATTTTGATGGACAAGGTCAAGGTGAGCAGAGGCTGCTCCTTCAATACTCTCTTGCGGACCTGGTGTGTATTGTTTGCTTTGAGACCATCCATACCTGGCAGGGCTGATGCTGAGAAAAGTAATAAAGGTGAGAGGCGAGGAGCCGCTGAGAAACTTATAACCAGCCAGCGAGTGTGGCAGAGGTTTCAGCGGTGGACGCAGAGCAACTCTGGTCAGGAAGCCTGATCTCACTTGGACGTTATTTGATCCGAGCCGCTTTTAGGTACGCGGCGAGATTCTCACGAACTGCATGTTAGAGAATAAAACTCCAGCAATCATCCGATCAACCTGCCATTCATCTTATGTCTCTAATTATCCTCTGTCGTTCTGGACTGGCACCCACGTCACACCTACCCCTCCGTCCCCAATCTTTCCAAAATCTATCTATCCTGACCCCACTCGCTTTGTTTCTCACCAATACACACTCGCAGGCTCCCTTGTTTTGCACTCATCTGTCCCTGACTCCTGTTTGCCTGTTTTCTAATTTGTTTTCCTTTGCCGACCGATTTCCTGTTGACAGTCTCTTGTAAAGACAAGCCGCACTAAGCTGCCTCTGAGTTGAGTCCCGTTCGCATTTTGATCCGTCACAACTTTGCTCTGATCTTATTCTCCTTCCATCATTACACTATTAGTGTGTTGCTGCTCATAGATTTTAAACATACCTGTATGCCGGCCAATGAAATAAAACAAAGGCAAGTACTTTAGAAAAAAAAAATGTTTTTGGCCTGTACCACATTCACTGTTCGTAGCACATACAGTTTTCCAATAAACTAAAGGATTAACATTTAGGTGCTTGAGGCCCTGAGACGATAAAAGGATAAGAAAGAATAAGATTCAGAATGCCAAGAAAGTTTTTTTTTTTCATAAAGCATTTGCCAGGGTGAAGAAAAAGTTTGATTTACTCTGACATCTCACTAACTTTTCCATGAGACCTTGTATGCACTATAATTTTAGAGTATCTGTTCTGATTCCAGAAGCAAATTTTAACATATTTCCACCCAGTTTCTCCACCAGACCGGTTTGAGTTGTGCCAGAAACGTTTCATCCCCATCACGATGGCAACACTTATGAGATAGCGGTGTTAATAGACGATGGCGGTTCCATTTTATTTCTTACTGATGAATTTGACGACATCGTATCCCCTTTTAAGAAGGGTCAATTAAATTATCAAACATGCCTTTTACTAGTCCAACTGACATTACGTGGTATTAAAACACTGAATCGCGAACACTTCAGGAGGCAGAGAAAAAGCGGAATAAAGCACCTTGTTCAAGGGTACATTAGAGATTTTGCACGGACTGAAAAAACAGCAAGCTTTCAGCCAACCTGCAGCCCTGCATTAATTATAACTGTGAGGATCAGTGCGGTAATCTCATAATATACATCCCCTACCCACACAGAGAGAAAATCAACAGCAACCCCAGCAGTGACTAATGACTAACACCCACTTGCTTGGTCTGCAGAACACAGTAGCCACATCACTTCAAGTGGTTATGGTGCACTAATGCACATTGGTATGTTTTGCCCTCGAAATGTGTGACAGGTGCGAGCACTGGCAATTATCCGAGAAGGTCATACAGTAAAGGATATGTAATAAAGAAATCAACCGGAAAGTAAAACGTGTCAGAACCAGTCATGGGGAAATGTGTTTGTGGTCAAACAGGGGTAGTTACATGATGCAAAACCAGACGCTCGAGTTTTTTTTTTTTTATCATTATTTCTGCATCCAGGCAGACACATGTAACTTACAGTATCACACATTAACACAGAAGAGCAGAAGATGATAGAACCCAATAATTTCGCATAATTGTGCCATGAGTGGCAACATTTCTCTGGGCACAGTTTTGTTATATATACTATATACATATTATATGTGTAATGTGGCATAGAGGTTTATAATAGAAGATGAGGAATGAGGAAAATATGAAGGACCAAATTAATACACGAATCAGTGTAGGTGGGATGGCGGTGGACAAAGGTCTTTGCGCGAGTCCTGCGCTGCAACTCCAACTGCTCATTGTTCGCTTGCCCCGCAACTTCTGAGTCCCGCAGACTGTGTGTGTGGATCCCATGACATGCACACTGCAGCCGTGTTCTCAGGTAGCCAATCGGGTCGAATTAATCTTAATAAGTGGCCGCGTGAACGAAGCCACCGACGTGGGCTTACATGCAAGCGCGCATGTTAGATGTATGAAATGCTTCTCGGAAGGCAATGAAGTTACACCGCCGGCTGTGTTCAGGGAGGAGGCTCTAATTGGGTCTGAGTGTATTGACCACCGGCTGCGTTGTGCGCGGATCGATACGCCCGGGGTTAGTGGTCAAAGGCGAGAAACCTGCCCTTCTGCAGCCTACATTTTCAGTTTCATGTTTCCGCCCTGAGGTCACCGGGTGAGTCTGTCTATCATGGGCGAACATTCGCAGAGGAGGCCAGTCGTTCTTCTGGCGCCTGGCAACTCGTTTGGCCGCCGCATTTAACGATAAGCCTTAAGCGGCGCGAAAAGTGTGGTTCACCTGACTCGTTATTACGCACAGAGTCACCCTGAATAAGTTAATTGTCTGCATTTTGTGTTACCAGATCTCTTTCTAAAACTGTGTCGAATTATCAGCGTCAAAGGCGAGATACTGAAATAAACTAGTATTACCAGAAAAAAAAAAAAAAAATCATGTTAATGGTGAAATCCTGAATTGAATTGCTGGATAAATGCTGGAAATTGTTGAACCACTGCAAAAAAAAAAAAAAAAAAAGTAGCAAAAAAGTTCAAATGAAGCATAAATACCTTTAGTGCTAAAAGCTTAAAAAAAGCTGAATATTTTTAAAGTTTAAAATAGCAACATAAAATCACGTCTATTCCTATCAACGGCGAGGCTCTCGGCATTCCTGCTTAATCACCTGACGAACATTAAACAAATAACGCTAATTCACAGATTTGCGTTTAATCAATACCATCAAATAGGCTGTTCCATTGTTTCACAGATTAAATGCCGCCATGTTGACATGACTGACAGTCGACTGACGGGCCGGATCCAAACGTTACGGGAGCTTACGTGGATACGATCTCCGCATGTGTCAGCGCATGTTTCGCTTTGATTTCTCGAAAAAACAGATTGCAAAGATAAGAGAACACACCTGCGCTCCCTCCGTGTGCTCCAAGGGGATGTGAATTGCCATTTTGCATATGTCGTAGGAAATACCGCCGACGTGAATATAAAGTAAACACATTATCTTGCATAAAGACTATGCAATTATGGGATTAGTGCAGTGAGGTACCCCCCTTCCCCATAAAAAAAAAAAATAAATAAATTAAAAAAAAGGAGAGACTTCCTGTTCTGGCGTAGCGTGAGACGTCACTCCGCTGACAGTTAGCGGCCGTCTATTGTTTTGGCTCTAAAGACCACCGATGCGGCGTCAGGAGGTGTAAATTGTGCATAAGGGCACAATAGAACTGTACATTTCTTTTGTAACCTGCCTGTGAATCCTGCCTGATGTAACCTGTTTCATTATCGCGGCCTAATTACAGTCAACAGCGTGGCGCGATTAATCAAAGTGTTTTTCTCAAGCAGCTGGAATTGCCCCTCTCCCGTTTAGAGCAGCACATCCAATCATGACATCACGGGCACATCACAACAAATTAGACGGGGCGGTTTCCATCTAATGATGTTTATCGCTTGATGTGTAGATGCAGGGACTTAATCACATTTCCCTCACTTGGTGTGAAACTAAGTGTTTATCCTTGAGCCTGGATAACACGTTTGCGTTTAGTGATGCTGCATGTGCCTCATGACTGGGAAGTTAGAGGGCGTTCAATTACATCCTGACACGAAGGGAGGATGTATTATTATTTTTTTTTTCCCCCCTCTTTTCAGATTCTAAGCTAACGCTTCCCTCCTTTAAGCCAATTAAGAGCTGTTGGCGCAAACACTTCTTTCATTATTCATTATAAAGCATGTCGGTCTTGTCAAGTAGGTCTGCTCTCACCCTGATCTAAGTGATGTTAAACACAACAGCGGTGTGAATCGGGGAACGTGTCAGAGGCACAGACACTGGCTGCGGGTGCTGCCGGTCGACTTTCCACCAAGCCACAGCCAAGGATTTAGTCCTGTGAAGATGGCCTGCCAAGCTGATGGTAATTAAACTCCACATTTCCATTGATCTCCCTCATCCCTTCCTACATTCTCCCTGCCTCCTCCCTCATTCCCATTCTCGTCCTAAGGAGGGATCCTGAATAAATAATGCAGGCTTCCAAGTGTGGGTGTGTTAATTGGCCTGTCTTTATGAGCCCAGAGGGTTCCTGCTGACCTTTTGCGGAGATAGCCGGTAGCCCAGGGCCAGACGCCTGCAGAGAGACAAAGTGAGCGGCTGTTAGCCATCGGACTGTATGGGGGCAGCTGCTCAGATCAGTGACAGGGATGAAGTCGGGGCTTTGAGCTCATTATGCCAGATCTGATGCCTCTGTGACCATCTGACGACGATCGGAACCGAGTCAAACTGGCAGCCATCCCTTCTTTAAAAGTAATTCAGTCGATCCGACTGCTCTTCTACACATTCGGCGGCACCGGACAGGCGTTTGGACCAATGACTTGACAACATGCTAAATCGAGGGAGGGGATATTACTCATAAGCTGTCACATCCTCAGTTTGTCTCTTTGAACAAATTTAACCCCGACCAAGCTCTCCTAATCACAGCGACCACACCAATCAACGTGCGGCACTTCATATAGAACCGAGGCCCACCCATAATTTCTCATGGTATTTGTTTGATTAATGCAACAGTTGATTAGCGCCGTAATTTCAAATGGTAAGGCGGCTGGAGATTGGAGCGCGTCGTTCCGAGCTGGGCTGCTTTTGCTCCAGTCGAGTATTTCGCATGGTGAAGTCTTGCTTTTTGATAAAGTCAGTTGGAATTTACCTCCTACTCATCCTAGGAGTGTTTTCAAACGGGTGCTTGTAGTCTGGCGGGGTAGGGATCTGGCTCGCTTCCCCTTTTGGTGTGATTTGTTTGGGTCTGAGCACAGCAACGCTGCTCGAGTGCGGACAAAAACAAGCCACGCCGCTTGTTAGAGGGGTGGACTTGCTCAGGTCGCGGACTGATTCTGAAATGGTTTGCTTGTGGTAGCAATGTGGTCCAGGCTTTATCTGGCCCAGTGGGCATATAATAAACTGGCACGATATATGAGTCAGCCCAGTCACGGTTCCTTGGGGCATATTATGGCCAATACGATGGACTTCAATCATATCTATTGTTCATTAACATCTGCAGCGCGCCGAGCTCATGAGTGGCCAATGTTCCGATGATATAACATGAAGTTTGCCTTAAGAGATTAATTCAGCCAGGACCGCTCTTGTCCAGAACAATGGTGGAATTTTAAGTGCTGGCTAATTAACAATTATCTTTGGTGGAATGGCTTTCGTTTCTGCAGCGCACGGGGCAGGACGAGGGCACTGAGCGGCGGCTTTGACCCCCCCCGCCCCAGAACAACCATCCACCAAATGTGGTGAGGGGGAAAAACATTTAAACAGCATAGAGCGTTAGAAAGCAGCCCAGTGTTAAGAATGATTTAAAGCACTCCGATATGAGTCAGTAACCCTTAGATAGCAAGGAAAGGAAAGCTCCCCTTTTGGATTATGGAGCAATTGGAGGCGCTGCCCCCACAGGTGTGAGCAGGCGCTGCTGCTCCCCCAGAAGCGAATACGTTTCTCCCTGCTGCAACCCGAGGGAGGATGGAATCCCAAGCAGATACTCGCATGCAAGTAAGTGACTGCACAACAATGGGATGCATCAGCGAAGCTGAAGTCTGCATGTGAGCGGTGAATTCAGCGTGCACGAGACATTTGGTTCATATCAGTAGGTCCGAATTCGAACGGAAAGTGAGCGAAAGTGCCGCCTCTCGTGAGACCAGAGGCAATACTGCTCATGCAAAAAAACAAACAAAAAAACCCAAAAACGCATCTAAAAGAAAGATAAACAGAAAGGCAGTTTTTGAGACGGACGAAGCAAACACATGCACCTGAGTTCATAATTTGTCAATGGCCTAAATCCCCCCCCAAAAAACAACTGCGACATGTAAATGTAAGCATTTGAGTGGTTTCCCTGATGCTCGCCTAAATAATAGCAAGATTTCATGAGGCAGCTCGACACCTCTGCGCAGATGCTGAATGCGAGTTTTATGCACCTGACATCGTGAGAAAATCTCAGCAGCAAATCCCCAAACAGTTTAAAAAAACCATGTGCTCTAATAAGCCGGGTGTGTGTGCGTGTTTTTTTTTTTTTTTTTTTTTAAGTAATTCAGCAACTCGCACAGGTTCAGCTTGGATCACATATGAATATGAGCGAGTGTCAATCCACATGTGAAACAACTTAAGCCGCAAACATCTCAATCACCGGGAATTCATGTGCGGACGTTAGCAACACGGCTGAGGACTTGAGCACATCCCAGTACTAATCCATGCACTAGATCTGCGTTTGATTCCTCGGAGATTCAAAAGTTAGCTTAATAGTAGCCGGGCGACACGCGCGGTATCTGCGACTGAGCAAAAGCTATCAAGCAAAGCCTTTCACCAATCAAGATAGCCCGGCAGGAGGTGTAATTCTGCCATAACTTTAGATTAAGGCCCCCTCAAAGCAGGTGAATAGCGGGAACATGTTTAGGTACAAGTACAGCATGAAAAATGGTTAAGGGGGGGGTAGTTTAAATAGCTGTACACCGCATTATCAGTGATTACACCAGGTGTCAAAGTGATTGGATGCGGTGGAGGCGATGGGCCGCTGGCTTTGAGATGGACTTCGCGGCAGCCTGAACTAACACTTGATCTACTAGCAGGTGCAGGAGCCATTATTGCACTCGGAGTGGATTGCCCCGCGGTGGCAGCCATTTGCATTTTGGGATAGATGCTTATATGCCCACCGGCAACGGCTTTAAATCTGGCTATTTCGAAATGCAAACTATCTTTGATATGAGTGATGCTTCTTGGATACCTAGTCAGGGAGTCCTCAGGATCAGCATTAATGTTTAATCAATTCCAGTTACTGCCACGGTCACGGCTGCTCACTTCCCTGCTACTCTTGTTGCTCAGAGCGACTTGTCTCCTTGTCAGTTTTGTCAAATGGACGTCCTCATCTGTTATTCTGCTATTTTGGACGTGCACCGATCGGCCATAACATTATGACCACCGCATATGTCCCATAGAATGTGACGCAACACCTCCAGTGATAAATTCTATGTTGAGGCATAATTGAACCTGTTTCATAGAGACTTTTCTGGGTTATACTGTGAGGTGTCCCTAATATTTTGGTGAGTCCTCTCATTTGTGACAAAGGTTTAGGGACACTACTGAGTATAAAACGCATCCTGAAGGGATATATTACTGCAGGCCTGTTGCATTATATTCTATGATAAGCATGCAGTGGTTTTAATATTTCGGCTGATTGGTGTATATTTTGGGACCCGTGAAAAGGAAAAATTACACAAGAAACAATGTACTGTATATGTTCCGCAAAGGCGCTTGTATTTATTTGTATTATTTCTTAATTCATTTTGCCGTGTTATGCAAGATTTGGAAAAAAAAAAAAAAGAAAAAGAAAAGAAAACGGAAAAAAAAAATAGTTGTGCAAGGCAGATTATCTGAGAGACGTGGTATGTTTTTTGTGGTTAATCATCATGCAGGGGTCATCTTTTAGTGTCCATGGGAATGCAATCTCAATGCTCATGTCTTATCTTCTTTTGTAAGCTTAGAGGGAGAAAAAAAAAGGATTCTATGTAAGACTGATTATGCATTTTCACAGAATCTCGCTGGATATTATTCTGAAAGACCACATTTGAATTCCTACGCGCACATGCCATCAACTGTATCAACCTGGACCAATTGCTGTGCAATACATGTATGCCACACATTACTGATGTCACAGTATGATAGCATCTATATATCTGGGGAGCAGGGAGATCTCATTATATGATTTCACGTCGTAAACTCACTAACTGCGGCCAGGGACTGCATTTGAATTTTAATACTGGACTCCAGCGATCATCAGTGGATGAAGCTCTTTGAAATAACTTTGCGCCATATCGCGTTACATTTGCTGAAAATGAATGACTTCAGACAGTAATTGTCTGGAGGAATACAACAAATCTGATTGTCCTGGGGAAAAAAAAAACAAAAAAAAAAAACACTGCATCCTCGCGCTCCGTGTGACGCTTTCACCAAGACTAATACAATGAGAGAAGGGAGAGAAAAAGAAAAAAAAAAACCCACACTAAGCTCATAATCCAATCTGATTCAGAACCACAATGAGATCTGCCTTCACACCGCTTGTGAACAACAGAGGCCCCCCGAAACAGCCTCCACTACCTTAATAATCTGATAGCCGAAACTGTGGCAACCATCATCTTTAACTGACTCCTTTTAATTTCCGCAAGACAACTGGCGATCAAAATAGTTTTCAAAACGTTTTTTTTTTTTTTTTTTTCTGGTTTCTAAATCTAACAGCAAAGGGGACGCATCAAGGCACGCGAGGTAGTGCAGATTACGCCGAACAGTGGGGCTAAATTATCTAATTCCATTTAGAGACGTGTGTAATCGGCTTTATCTTGCGCAGAGATGGTATTAGACTCCGGAATAATGCCCAATGCCAGCGATTTATGGAGAAGGAAACAGACAGTGGTGCCTCGGCTCTTAATGTTTAATCTGACCTCCGTTGACCTGGAGTCCAAGGAAACCCAACGTGGCCTCCTTATGTAACGCTGCCTTGCTCCGAATAGTTTCTTTGTTCGGGGCAAATCAGGACAAATTGTTTTGGTGTGTGCCTTTTAGTGAGATAGTGGCACAAATCAGAGGACATGAAAGCGCGCGTACGAGCGTTTGATCTTAAGGGTGGCTGAGAAGCCTCCATTTAAAATGCAGTGACCACCCGCTGCCAAATAAGAACCAATAAACCCTTGTCCTTCATAAATAAATAATGTTGGGTTTGAAAAAGACTTTCAAGAGACAACATGTTAAAAGAGTATCAAACAGAGTGTGAAAAATTGAACATTTAGGAGCAGCGGATGTGGCCTCCCGAAAACATATGGTGTAATTCTGAGACTTCCATCCCAAGGAGAAAAATGACAGAATAGATCATAAATGCAATTAGCAAAAAACGTACTATATTGGCATATATAAGTGACGGATGCTGTCTAGGGGCTGTAGAGTTTATTACCAGAGGAAAATGGGAAAATAGATGACCTCAATATATAGCATGTGCGGAGGCAGGTTAGGGTGGTGGATGGGAAACACAAATGCGGCCCTTTGACGGAGGAGACGAGTGTTCAATCCTCCTGGTCAGCTGCAAATTGCGCCGCCGTCTTGGCAGATCTTGCGGCAGCCGCCTTTCGTTTAAGGCCGTGCTTTTAAGAACCGAGATCGTCCCCTAATCTAACCAAAGTGCAGCAGGTTCCCCGGCAGATGAATTGTAATGATTTCGATGATCCGGCGCCTTTTCATCTGGCCACCCCGAGAGCAATGAAACATCAGTGTCAAAAATATATTTTTTTTTAGGCAAACACTTTTATCCAGAGTTCAAGCGTCAAGCGCTGGAGAAAGAGCAAATAAATACATCTATTCTATGCGACAAGAAGCAAAGATATCGGCTAGAGAAGTGCACAATATTGCAGACTCTGATTCCATGAAAGTCGGGATACTATGTTGGTTAATTCATCGATGAAAAGGGAATAGGATGTCATTAATTGCGGATCTGCTTTGACCTAAATTCAACTGAATATTGTACAAAGTAAAGCTTTTTTTATGTTCAAACCAAAAAATAGAAGAAAACAAGATTGGATTGTATTCTTTGGAAGTATCAACTCGTTCTGAATTTGATGCCTGCAACAAGTTCCCAAAAAGTTGGAAGGATACACCTCTGTTACACCACAAAAGCCATGAATGCAGCCACACACATTTTTAACTTTGATCCCCACCTGGACTCCTCATCTGAAGTTGACATTTGTGGGTTTGAATGGCAAAGTCTAGACACATATATAATTGATTGCTGTGTAAATTTTCAGACATTTATTCCCACCCTTGGCTGTACTGTAGTAAAATTTCGTGCTCTCTTCACTGCCCTCCGCTCTAAATTGAATTGTGCCCAACACATTGGTTTATGATCAAATACCTGCAGAAGTACTGACACTGCAGCCTCAGTCCTCTTTGTGTTCGTAGCTAATTGACAATTGTTAATTGTTTTATTGTGATACATGTTAAAGGTGTAATGGTACGTAGATTTGTACCAATCCATCACAGTACGGGCGTCATGGTTCGGTACATGCGGTCACAAGTCAGATACATTTGAATGGGAAGGTCAGTTACACATGCTGTAATAGAGGATCCACGTGCAGTAGTAGAGGACCCGTATGCAGTAGCAGAAGTCCCCTATGCAGCAGCATCGGGCCCATATCAGGTTGTCGTGGACTGAGATGCAGTAGCAGAGGACGGATATGCAGTAGTAGATGACCTATATGCTGTAACAGAGGACCCACACATAGTAGTAGAGGACCTGTATGCAGTAGCAGAGGATGCATATGCAGTAGTAGAAGACCTATATGCTGTAACAGAGGACCCACACGTAGTAGAAGAGGACGTGTATGCAGTAGCAGAGGGTGCAAATGCAGTCGTAGAAGACCCATTTGCTGTAATAGACGACCCACATGCAGTAGTAGAAGACCCGTTTGCAGTATTAAATGATCTGTATGCAGTATTAGAGGATCCATATGCAGTATAGCCAGACCCATATGCAGTAGTAAAGATGCAGCAGTAAAGAACCTGTATGCAGTATTAGAGGAACCATATGTGGTAGCAGTGGACTCATATACAGCAGTAGAGAACCTATATGCAGTAGTAGAGGACCCATTTGAAATAGTAGAAGACCCATCAAGCAGTAGTGAAAGACCCATATGCAGTCGTAAATAGCCTGCATGCAGTATTAGAGGATCCACGTGCAGCAATACAAGACCCATATGCAGTCGCAAGGAACCCACATGCAGTAATAGAAGAATATGCAGTTGTTGTGGACTCATACAAAGCAGTAGAGGACCCATATGCAGTAGTAGAGGACCCGTATGCAGTAGTAAAGAGCCTGCATACAGTAGTAAAAAACCCACATGCAGTAATAGAAGAATATGCAGTCGATGTGGACTCATATACAGCAGTAGAGGACCCATATGCAGTAGTAGAGGACCCATAGTATTAGAGGATCCACAGGCAGTAGCATAAGACCCATATGCAGTAACAGAGGACCCATATGCAGTAGTAGAGGACCCAAATGTAATAGTTGACTTACCCTATCTGTTCTTTTTTTTTGCACTTTTACACATTTGTTTCACTGTTTGTGATGTATTGACTTTTAGAAATACGGCTTATGTGAGAGTGTGTTTTTGTCACCGTTTAACACCACGGGCTGCACCAGCTACCTCAGGCAGTTCCAAACAAGGATCGGTGGAACAAACTGGAACTTGAATTTTTTTTCTGAACTATGACCTCTGTGTACCACTACACCTTTAATACATACAGTATGTTTCACTGAAATTATTAGCATCATTACGGTATGCAAATTTATGCATCACAGCACAACTCCCTGTCTTTCCCTCTGTGTTTGTGTGTGTGTGTGCGTGCGTGTGTGTGCGTGCACGTGCGCGCTGTTAAGCAATACTCAGGTTTGCCAGGAGACTTCAATTGATTGCGAAAAGTGACTGCAGGGAAAAAGGACGTGGCAGGTGTGTGTGTGTGTGTTATCTCACACAATCAAGATTGATTGTGTGAGATTTGTTATTGCCAGAATGAAGCAGACAGAGTGCTTCTTTACCCCGTTGGCTTGAGGTCTTGGACAAATTGTTGTAATAAACCAAACATGGTCAATATGACAGTAACAGCTGCAGTAACCCACGTCATAGACAGCTACTGGAATGTTGTTTATCTGGAATGAAATGTTGAGATGGATCTTTATTTTTTATTATTAATATTCAACTAACAGACTAATTCATAAGTTTAACATGTACAATAAAAAAAGTACTTTGTAATGGCAGATCATCTACAGCTATTGATTTCCACCGCAGCTTCTGTTATTTTTTTTTGTTCCCCCCGCTTTTGTTCAATTACACATATCTCGCAATGACTGCAGAACTGGGTTATGTGTATGAATTCGAGTGTTTTTAATGGCATCATGGCATTTTTCTGGGACCCTCAGGCGGAAAGGGAAGTCATATTTTTTTTTTTTTGCAAGCCTCAAGGCGATGTCAGAATCCCGAAATTATCAGCGGGCTGTTCCAACTTTACAACACTTTTGCATCAGGAGGTGGGAGCTGCTCGACGTGTAGAGGCGTGCGCGCCAACAAGTTTTCATAGGTTCCAAGCAACTTCTTACACTTGATTTAGGAGAATTTAATGAAAACAGTCTCTCGAAGCAAATGGACCGCGAGGACGCGCCATGTAAAAGACGCCCGGAAGAGAAGTCACTACACGGCATCGAGCGCCTGCTCCTCCTCGGATCTCTGACAGTAACAGATCTAACCGGATGTCTGCGAGATGGAATTTAATCTAATTTGTCCACCGACGTTCATGTAATCTTTTTTTTTTTTTTTTTTTTTTTTTTTTAACTCGGGATAGCGGGGAATTCTAATCAAAACAAGGCATCCCTGCAGATA
>CAAKHG010027170.1:24643-43377 GCA_901007715.1 Dactylopterus volitans | reverse complement strand
CACAATGTGCATTGGAGCCTCAGCAGATGTGCTGGTAAAAGCCTTCAGTTCTAAACTGTATACAGCAGACACCTCTCTGATTGGGGGACAGCAAATTTTATATTTACACCTGCTGGATCTCCGCAATGGCCATGCAACAATTTCCCTGTAACAAATGGAAAAGAAAAACAAAGTGGAGGTTTTTACACTAAGCCCAATTAATTTCCAAGGTCACTTCTATGGGAATGGCAGCAGAATGGTAATAGATTTCCAGCCTCCAGAGTGTGCAGCTCCAGAGTATGTATGGACTTTCTAGCACCAGAGTTGCCTCCGAGCACCCTGTTGCTGTTTTCACAGGTCACTATTGTAACTGGTGCTTCTCTAAATGTACTAACCATGTGTATAAGCAGCTAATTCCAGTAAACAGCTGGAGAGCCACTTTTATTGTGCCTCCGCTAAACTTTCAGAAGGAATTTGACAGTGTATGCCTACAGGTCTCGCAGCCCACCCGGGTCACTGTCCAGAGTGGCAACCATGAGGGTGAACTGAGCTTGACAAGGGGGTAGATAATGGAGATTCACTACCACCACGCTGAAACGCTGTCAAATCAAGCTGATCATTGTTTGCCGGTCCTCATGCGGGTCAACGCTGTCATACCAAGCTGGTGCAAATACTACAACCCATTCTTGATGCCAATCCTGCCCACTGACCGCTTCTGCTCTTCATATACTCTGGAAGCTATTGAAAGCTTTGAAAATAAAGCCCTGATTGTAGCAAAAAAACCAGTGCAATGGCAGAACTGCGGCTCAAGGGTACAAACCTGCTCCATGATGTAGAGTAAGTTTGCAGAAACAGATTTCTCTTGGGCAGAGATCTCCTACAAACAAACCCCTGGCAGCACTAGACACACGGTTTCCAGCTCTGGTTCCACCTTTGCTCCTTACAGTATAGGAGATCAGCCAGATGAACGGCTATGTGGCCCCGGCTCAATGTCTACAGCCAGGTAAGGCGAAGGTAAAGAATTTCTGATCACCCAAAATATCAGCTGCAATCACAAATTTTTAATGAAACATTGACAGAAGAACCAGTCAGTTTTGTGGTGACAAATGTTTTTGAAATTGCTTTTTATTACATGAGGGCAAAGTGAGCATTTTGTACTGTGGTAGTGATGTGTTTAACGCTGATTTTTGTTTTACTTTGCTTTTTTTCTTTTACTTTGCTTTTCTCTTTTCCTACATGGCTTGCCATCTCTGAAAATTGACATTCACATCATCTTTCACAGCGGTGAAATGTCCAGCTCACTATGAAGTTTGTCTTACTCCAGCCACTTGCCAGAGTCTGTCCGCTCTCAAAGGTTGTCAAGCTCAGAGTGAGGAGGGATGTTCTTGTGGTGAAGGCTACATCCTCAGTGGAGATCAGTGTGTTCTTTTCTCATGATGTGACTGCCTCTTTGAAGAACTCTGCCATCTCATTGGCCAGGTGCTTAATTCCAAAGGGAAGTGTGAGCAGCAGCGCAAGTGCATACAGGATGGAGATGAACCAGCATGGAAAAAAAGATCACGAATCATTGTGAACTGCAGCATAGAAACTTATTTGTTGGACCCGACCGCTTTTATTATTTGTAAAAAATTCAAAGTGTCAATAAGAGAATGCCATCTGGAAGTGTCACCCTGTTGGTAAAGGTGTGTGCCATGCCTCAGGTGACCTGAATAACCACTCTTTTAATGGGCACCTGCACCTACACACTCTCCAAGAGCTGTGGGATAGAAGTGGCCTTCTCTGTTCAGGTGCAGAATGTACAGTGGAATCAGATATTGACCCACAAAGTGATTTCTGTCACCAACGAGGTTTGCTGTGGAGGTTTATGGCATCACCCTAATCATGAGGACCAACATGTTTGGCATACTGGTGAGGAAGGACAGAAGCTTCATGCTTTGCAATACAGTGAAATCATACTGAAACATAAATCCTTGTGTGTTGTAATCAGTTCTCTCTTTTTCTGTTTTGCAAATAGCATGTTTAACTACCTTCCCCCGAATCTTAGTGATGATGCAGTGCTGGTCTTTCAAGATGGTCTCAGTCATGTTATTCAGACATTCTGGGCTCCTTGTTACCTATGATTTGATCCGTATTGTCACAGTACCTGGTAATTACCGTGGCAAGGTCTGTGTCCTGTGTGGCAACTTTAACAGGAACCAAGAAAGCTCACCAACAAAGGGAATGAGTTTGGAAAATCATGGTGGGTCACCATCCCCAATGTGGTGTGCGCAAATGGCTCTTGAGGGGATTACTGTCCCGAATGTAACAGAGCTTGGAAAGCACTGTTTTCTAAGCCCACTACTGTGGTATAGTTACAGCACCCAGTGGTCCTTATGCAGCCTGTCATCGTAAACTCGACCCACACTCATTTTAATGACTGTGTGTTTGATGTGTGTGCCTGTAATGGTGATGGAAAGGGGCTGTGTGACAGCATAGCAGCTTATTTCTTCAACTGTCATATGGCAGGGGTGGACATCAAAACTTGGAGGACGGCCTCTTTCTGTTATAAGTTAAAGTGAAATTCACTTTTTCCAGTGTTTCCTCAAAATCTACCTCTTCTTCTAATCTGCCATATTAATACTGCATGTTTAACATGTAAAACTATGTAATGTAATTCATTTCAGCCATGAAATGTCCAGCTAATGGTCACTATGAGGTATGCACAGAGGCCTGCTCATTCTCCTGCCCAGGCCAATCAGAAACAGTTCAGTGCTCCACCAGCTGCACAAAAGGATGTGTGATGCTGGCTACTTCTTCAATGGACAGACATGTGTTAAAGAGACTGAGTGTTGCAGCTATGAAAATGGAAAAACCTATATGGTAAAATGAATCTCCTATCTGATACTTGCTACAAAAATGCCATTTATTATACAATAATGTGCAAGGAGGAGGTTTAATCATTTGTTATAATCCTGATTTATTTTAATCCTGATCGCATAAGCAAATACGAGCATTCATGCTCAAATGGAAATAAAACTGCTTGGACCATTTCCATGAGCTAGTTTGATCTTATATGTGCACTGGGAACAGATTTTCTATATGTGATGTAGGGCAATAAGTATAAAATGATCTTTGATTCTCTTTAACCTGTTATTTCTACTGTGGATTATTTTTACCCTTTATAGTGCTTGTCCCTAGCCTGGTGAGGGTGTGTATGAAGAATGGTGTCACAAAAAATGTGTAATCCAGTGACAGTCATCATCTTTGAAGGGCATTCCTGCCCCCAGAGTACCAAATGCATGATCAGGAAAGGACTCAGAGCTTGCTACAACACAGGTAAGCCTCATAATGTTTATTCATATTAACTAATTTGAACTTTACCTGAGTATACAGGCATCTGCTGGACCTGGGGGGACCCCCGTTATCACACATTTGATGGGTACAACTACGACTTCCAGGGCACATGCAAATATGTCATCGCAAAGAGCCGTGAGAACCTGAATGGTCTCGTTCCATTCTTAATCACTGCGAGGAATAATAACTGGGGAAACAGCTGTTTCCTGTGTCATGGTGGTATAGCCGTGTGGGCTCACCATCATTATCCTCAAAAATAAGTTGGTCAAGCCCAGGTAAGATTTTAAATGGTATGAGTTTTCTTATGTGTTTCACATTAAATTGTGTACGCTACACACAGTATCTTTAGATGTGTATATGTGTTAATATTCTTGTTTTTCAGGTGAACGGGGAGCTGCTGAATCTACCAGTATGATTGTGTAAAGGGAAGGTGACGGTGCGTCACCATTGCCGAAATGCAGTGGAAGAGACAGATTTTGGCCTGGTTGGTCTCCTATGACTGGAACTGGAAAATGGTCATGTAACTGCCCAGCATCTACTACAACAGCTTTTGTGGTGTGTGTGGCAAATTCAATGGTAACAACAGGGATGAGCTCCAAAATCCAGCAGGTAAAAAACACTCATCAGTGATAGATTGGGGCAAAAGCTTGCAAACGCCTGACCAGAACACGGACTCTCCTTGCTGGGACATGTGTGAGAAGAACTGTGCTACCTGTGACAGCAACCAGAGAAAACTCTGACGCTGACGCTTTCTGTGGGGCCCCCAAAGCCAAGCCACAGAGGCTGTTCCAGAGATGTCATTAAAAACTGAACCCCAAGCCCTTCATGAACAGCTGTGCATATGATGTGTTTAAATAAGGAAGAAAATGTGTCAGGTGTCGGCCTCCTACAGTGACCAGTGTCGCGATGAAGGAAAATTCATCAAGAACTGAAGGGAAAAATTTGGCTGCCGTGAGTATTTCGGCTGTTGACACAACGTCACATTTTCATTGTCCCATAAGGTAAAAATGAATGTAATTAGTATTGTCATCATTTATAATGCAGTATATGGTTGAACATCTTAATTTTACATGAACCTGTTGTTATAAAAACTGTTGTATTAGATTTTTTTCCCCCAAAATTGGTGTGACTGTCTCCAGCATGGTTCAATAAATTACTACTTCTATAAGTTATATGGAAAAGAATACGAAAAAAAAAAAAACTTTATTGATCCCACAGCAGGGCATTTCACTTGTTACAGCAGCTCACAGAACAGAATAAGGTGCAAAGGAGGCAAAAAGTGCATGCATGCAAGAGGGATACAGAAAAAAATAGGGCAAACACAATGTAAACAATACAATAACAGATTATACACATATTTACACATGGGAAAGGAAGAACTGAACTGTTGCATTATAAAGTCTGACAGTGGTGGGAATGAAAGATCTGCGGCAGCACTCCTTCCTACACTGTGGGTGTAGCAGTCTGCCGCTGAAGGAGCTGCTCAGAGTCATACCGGCCCGATGCAGCGGGTGAGAGGAGTTGTCCATGATGGAGGTCAGCTTGGCTAACATTCTCCCCTCACGCACCTCCTCCACTGAGTCCAGCAGGCAGCCCAGAACATCACTGGCCTTCCCGAACTGCTTGTTCAGTCTCTTGAGGCCACCACAGAGTCATAAAAAGTTCTTCACAGACGTCTGCACCCCTTAAAGGACCTTAGTCTCCTCAGAAGGTGGAGGTGACTTTGGCCCTTCCTGTAACGGCATTCATGTTATTTGTTCAGTTTATTTTAAATCAGGCAATTCCACAGACAACTTCATTCAAGCCCTCTATATATACATATGTATATATGTACAGTATATACATACACACGTGTGTGTATACTTTATATATGCATATATATTTGCCAGTACTGTATGTATATGTGTGCATATGTATGCATGTACATACATGCATACACATGTATGTATGAACTGTATGTATGTATGTATACATATATAAATACCCATATTATATTTAATTATTATACTTCATGTGTTAATAGATACTGCCTTAATGATCGTTTAAACTGAATTATACTATTAGTTTTAGATATAGAATTTGGTAATCGGTTCCACTCATACGCTCCTCTTTATAAAACTGTCCTTTTGATGGTATTTTTCATTTTTGGTAATGGCAATTTGCAGCTGCGTGTTTTGTGTTGTACCCATGTTTACTCAAACTGAAATTAAGATTTTTTTTATAGAGTATTAAAGTCATCACTGTAATGATATTCCTGATAAAAATGATAATTGAGTATGGTAGTCTGTCCTTAACTAATAGCCAATTTAAATTGCTGTGCAAATTGGTAAAGTTAGTCCTAATATTGCAATAGAGTACTGTGTGTGCTGCATGGTTTTGTAGTATTTGTACTTTTTTATTGTTTCAGTTGATTCAGTGGACCAAACTGCTGCGCAATAATCTAAAGTTGGGCACGATAAGTGATTTAATTATTTACCATTTTTGCAGTATTGTCGATAATAATGCTCAGAAGCTTGGTTTCGTGCACGTTTGATTGATGTGTTATTTTCAGGTCTATTGTTGGATTTTTGCTCGATTGTCATGCAGCTAGTTTTTGTTAAGTTTTCAGCTGGTTGATTTCCCTCCACTCATTGGTACACAGATTTCAGTTCTTCATTTAGTACCTTGTTTAACTCTGTTGTTGTGAGTGGTGATACATAACTAGTGGAATCATCTGCATACATCAGTTTTGGCTCTTTTTAAGGCTAGTCGTAGGTCATTTAAAAAGAAAGTGTACAGTAATGGTCCAAGGCAGCTCCCCTCCGGCACTCCGCATATACACCTCTAACATCAGAAAAATATCCATTTAAGGAGACTGTTCTATTTGTCGACTAGCTTTAAAACCAAGAAAGTGCTGAATGCTCCACTCCATAATCTTTAAGTTTTTTAAATAGTAATTCATGGTTGATGATATCAAAAGCTGCTGTGAAGTCAAGCATGACTGGAACAATATTTTTTTTTTTTTTTTTTTTAAATAGTTGTCTATCATTAGTGTCAGAGCTGTGGATGTGGAATGCTTTTCCTGTAGGCATGCTGAAACTGTGTTATTAGATTATTTTTGACAAGTAAAATTCCGGTTCATAAACTATACTCTATGGCTTTATATAGTGTGGGTAGTATACTGATGGGATGACTGCTCTTGGATAGTTGCATTATTTTAGTTGTGTTCCAATTTTTGAGGACACGAGGAGCAGATAAGACTTCTGTTGATTATATGAGATATCGGCGGGGCAACTCTCTCTGCCACCAGTTTCAGAAGCGTAAACCGTCACCACCAGGTGGGTTGGATTTGTTTTTTTATTTATTTTTATTTTTATTTGTTCTACACTTTTTGTAATTTGAAAGTATGGGTTTAATTTTTCCTAATTACCACCTCAAGGATTTCATGCGATTGGCTATAATTAATATTAAGCACAGTTTTTCGTAGATTATTAAAATTTTCTATAAAATAATTATTGAAATTATTTACAATATCTTTGGGCTTAGTTCTAAATTGACCTTAGATTTCTGAAAAAAAGGTGGGCTGGAATTCAAGTGTCTGCCTAGTAACTCATTTATAATCTAACATAATTTCTCTCCTTATTTATCCTGTTTATTCTACTCTTGTCTCTATTTAGTTTTGTAACTGAGTTTCGTAGTTTATGATATTCTATCCAATCATAATTATGCCTTCATGTCTTTGTTTCATGTATTGCTTAATTTTTTTTGTCCAACCATGGTGAACTGGTGCATCTGACAGCAAGCTTCTTCAGTGGGGCATGCTTATTCACCAGGGGCATGAAGATGTCCTCAAAAGCCTCAGAGCAGCATCAGAGTCGTCTTTAGACAGAACATCAAATCAACAAGCATAATATACTACTTTAAATTTACCTTTGTTGAACTGATTGATTGTTTAAATATTTTTTGTTCCAGTTTTATTATTAATTTCTGGAGTCCTGCCACTTCCATGTTAAATTGTGGTCACTGCAGCCTACAGGTAAGGACGATGTTACTAAACCCAGTTCAGGTATATTTGTGAAAATGTGATCTATGCATGAAGTCATTATGCCATCCTTTTTTAAGCACGTCCTTGTTGGTTTGGTAATCATTTGAGTAAAACCACCGGCCTTTGTGACCAATGACAATTTGCTTTTCATTGAACCAGTCGATATTTAAATCGTATATTTCATGACCCGGTGTGCGAACATCTTCAAACATAGCACAGATCATAAACAAATAAGCTACTTGCCAATGGTGGTCTGTAACAGCATCCAACTGTGATGGGTTTCAAATGTTGCAGATGTACTTGTAGCCATCAACGTCATTTTTCAGCTGATCCTCTCTAATTTTTTACTGGTATTGGTTCTTTAATATAACAGGCTACTCCCCCACCATGTGCATTTCTGTCCCTTCTAAATATCCTGTATCCATTAACATTTGCTTCCCCATCTTCAAAAGTAGAGTCTAGATGGGTTTCAGATATTGCCAGTCCATTAAAACTGAGTGTACAGTATCTCAGGGATGCCCTTTAATTTATTCCCTAATGCTGTTGATGTTAATGTGCGCGATCCTTTAGTCCCTTCTTTGTCACTTTATGATGATGTGAGTCTGACATGGTTTGTTTAGACCATCATATTGCCAAACATGAACCAACCGAGCACCTGAAATCCTATTCCTTGTCATACTTTTCAAGTTGTTCAATGTTCCTGATGCACAGTCCTTAGGCATTTTCTGTCAGATCTCTAGGTTTAATGAAAACTTTACAGCTGACAGTCCAGGTAGATTGAATCCTGCCCTGCTTCCTGAGTAATCTAGCTTTCCTTGCAACATCCACATTTTTCTTTGTGTAATGTAAATGTTTGAACCTTTCAATTTCTTCCCCTGTCTAAGTAGATCAATTGTATGCTTTCTGTTAGCACAACCAATGATAATTGCAGGTATGGGGACTTGTTCTTAAGGTTCATATTTGACAGTGTGTCAGAAACCTTGATATTTTCTATGTTAATCACAATGTTTTGGCTGCGAAGGAATGCAGTGACTTGCTCCTCTGTTCTCTCTTCATGTTCTGTGGCATTTTCCAATTTGGTGCCTGTCACAGCTTGAAGGTAATTTCGAGGTCTGATCACTAGTCCTGAGATAATGATATTGTGCATTCTTGAGTCCTGTTCCATATCTGACACCTGTTTTTTTTCTGATTGGACTATTTTCTTTTCTTGCTCCATGTTCTGTAGCGTAAGTTGCTTGGTTTCAGCCAGTAGATCAAATATTACTGACTGCTGCTTTATGAAAGTTGTCATGTTACTAGATATCAAGTTTAATTATTCTTTTAAGTCCTCCATGTCTTTCTGGAGTGATTTTAGGGTCGTGTTGATTTTTAGTGAATGGCTCATCACATGAGTTGGATGTTTACTGGCCGCTGGAATCTTGGGCCTGGTGTGGCCTGGTGGTGTTTGGCTAGCAGCCTCTGGAGCCTCGGACCTGTTGGGGGCTGGTGGTGTTTGGCTAACAGCCTCTGGAGCCTGGGACCTGTTGGGGCCTGGTGGTGTTTGGCTAGCAGCCTCTGGAGCCTCGGACCTGTTGGGGGCTGGTGGTGTTTGGCTAGCAGCCTCTGGAGCCACGTGTTCTGGTGGTTGTTTGGCTAGTTTTCATTCCTGAAGCCATAGGCCTGGTGGGGCCTTTGACAGTAATATTTATGCATTTAGTTTGTCCATCTTTAGTCCAAGTAGGTGAGTCCGAAGTATTTGCCCTAATTTTTTTGTTTTTCAAAGCATGATTGACATTGTTTAAATTAAATTTTATAATGTTCTTTCTTTTCTAATGCACTTATTGAATTACATTCATAGAGATTTTATAGTGTTAATGTTCCAAATAGTTGCTCTGTTGATGGAAAAAGATTCTTTTAAAAACATGGTTGTTTCTGTAAAAATTGAGCTGTTTCGTCTTTGATATTTTCAAAGTTAAATACTTTATTGTCATACCTCTGACTTTCTCTTTGATAGCTAGCACTTCTTCTGTTCTTTAGTGTGGCCCATCCAAGATATGCTCATTTGTTCATTTAATTCAGATACCTATCAAATAGTTTAGTCTTCCTTTCTTTTATTCAATGTAATGTTGTGGGGATTTTATTTTTATCCAGGAATCGCGTCACAGCCGAATAGCCACTATGAGGACTGTGCCAGCCATCCTGCCCATTTCCGGAACAAAAGCAAACCTGCAATGGTGCCTGCGCGGAAACCTGTGTGTGATAAGGGTCATGTCCTCAGCGCTGGCGTTTGTGTGCCGGCGAGAACATGTGGTTGCTCCAAGAACGCTATAACAAGCCAGGCCCTCATTTCTGGGCTGATCAGGCCTGTTGTCGCCTACATGAGTGTGATACAGCCCTTTGCATGGTGACATGCCACGGGGCTTCCTGCTCTTCCAAAGAGATGGCACGTTGTTGGATGGCGAGTGTGCCTGTCGACCCAGAAGTCCTGCCACATGCACGACCTCTGGTGACCCACACTACCGGACTTTTGACATGCACAAGTATGACTTCCAGGGTACATGTGCATATCACCTGGTTGGGCTGTGCTCATGGCAGCCTGGCCTGGTGCCGTTCAAGGTTACTGTGCAGAACAACCGCAGAGGAAGCAAAGCCGTATCCTACACGAGGGCTGTGTCATTTTCCATATATGGCATTACCCTAACCCTGAGCAGAGAATACCCTTACAAAGTCCTTGTGAGTATAAATATGGATAATGTGAAGCATATGGGTGGTTTGATAAGAGATTTAATATGTAATCTGACACTTGTTTTATATGGCTTTTTGAGGAGCAAATAAATGGGACACAGCATGTAGTAACAGAATTAAAAATAAATCTGAGCCGCATTCAAATGAGTGGATGATAATGCCTCCTGTCATTGGGCTAATTTTGACATGCCTCCTCTGCATATATATTTAATTGCATATTAAAATTTTGATGCAGGCAGACTTAATTAAACTAAGATTTAACTGCGCTTTTGAACTGATTAGCAAGGACTGGATTTATTAAATTTATAATCTTCTGTTCTCTGCTCCTCAGCTCAATGGGCATTCGGTGTTGTTGCCTTTGGATAACAATAATGAGCTGGTTGTGTTTCTCAGTGGCTGAACAGCTGCTGCAGAGACGGTTACTAGTATCACAGTGACCTTTGACTGGCGTAGTGCAGTAAGCGTTACTCTGTCCGGCAACTACCGGGGTGCTGTGTGTGGTCTTTGTGGCAACTACAATGTGAGAGCCCAGAATGACATCAGGCTGAGGAACGGCCAGACCACCAGTGAAGCTAAACTGGGGGCGAGCTGGCAGGTGGCTCTAGTACCAGGCTGTTCATCGGTTTGCCACGCTGCATGCTGCCAGGTGTGCTCAGACTCTCGGAGGAAAAAGTATCATTCCCAGAAGTACTTTGGTATCATCGCTGACAAGCCAGGCCCATTTAGAGATTACCACGGCCGCGTGGACCCTTCTCCTTACCTGGAAGATTGTGCGTATGATGCCTGTCACTATTGTGGTCACCATGGCTGCTGTTGGAGTCTGTCTCAATCTGTCAGAGCCTGGGAATCGCAGTTTGGTCCTGGCGAACAGATGACTTCTGCTGTGAGTTTGTGATTTATTTATGTATTTATGCGTAGATTCTCATCCATTCAGGTCATGGTAATCCTAAGGGCTTAGATAGAAGGAAACTGAACTTCTTTTTGGCTGTTGAAGATGATTCACTTCTCATCCGAAAGCCTTCCTCGGTTCTGACGCAGACCTTTCGGATGAAAAGAAGCGCATTTAACGGAAACTCAAAGAAATGCAAGACTAGCGAGCTCTAGTTTCGGGAACAGCTTGAACCGATGAAGCCCGTTTGGATGAGGGGTGAAACATCTTCCAGACACATAACCAAGCCCAGTTCACCTGATTAGTTTCTTTGAGATACCCATGACCTAGACGAATGAGAGTATGCACACACCTTTAGGTCAAAGGCAACTTGACTTCTTTCTGTTAAAGTCTTAGGATTTATTTATTGGCTTTCATCCTAAAAATCTATTATAATCATTTGTTTCATCTTTCTTGTCATTCTATACCACAGTAATCGTGTGCCCTGCTTACAGCCTTTACACCCTGTGTGCCACGGGTTGCCCAACCATGTGTGCCAGTATATCCTCCCTTGCCAGGTGCCACAGGCGCCTCAGAGAGGCCTGTGAGTGTGTTGGGAGGCTTCCTGCTGAGTGGGGCTACCTGTGTTCCTGTGGGAGACTGGGGCTGCCACTACGGTGGTCAGTGCCACAGGAAAGCACCTGTATGCTTGTAAATGGCATACAGGTCTCCCTCTGGTGACCTGTATGCCAGGTCCCTCTGGTGACCTGGCCTCCGTGACCACCAATGCATTTATTTTGATGAAAGCATTTTGTGTTAGAGATTTGTGCTGTGGGTGGCAGCAAAGATACTCTGTGCCGGGGCATCCAGGCCTACGCTTTGGACTGCCAGAATGCAGGAATTCAAATTCAGCCCTGGGGGAGCAGCTCCTTCTGTTGTAAGTTACAAATAACAGACAGATGAAAAATTGTCCTTGTTTCATGTTTTTTTTTTTTTGCTGCTACAGCTGCTTGTACACGGTGCTACAAATGTCTCCGCCTCTTGCAGCTGCTTCCTGCCCACAGCACAGTCACCATGAGCTGTGTGCTGACACCTGTGGTCGCACCTGTGCCAGCTTTATTTACCCATTTTCCTGCACTGTAAGCTGCTATGAGAGGTGCCACTGTGATGACGGCTTTGTTTTTGATGGAGTCCAATGTGTCTCTCGAGACAGCCGTGGCTGCGTGCACAATGGCAGATATCTGACAGTAAAGCATTATTCAAGTTTTACTTTGGAAAAAGGTGAAAGGGCACCTTTGCAAATGCCGTTGGTCATTATTCAGGTGCCATTACGCTGCGCAGTCAACATTTGCTCCGCAGCATTTACTACATGATACATCAAAGCAATAAACTATTGCCACTTCAAATTGCATTGCCATATAACGCCATATTTTCTATTGATCTTCTTGGAAGACATGATTTTAGCATGAAATGTTTGTTTCCAGGTGGGCCAAATGGCTGTGAGCAAAGATTGTAGGTCTCAGTGTGAGTGCCAGGCGGCCGGGCTGGTGAGGTGTGAAAAGCTGTCCTGTGCCAGTGGAGAGGTTTGCAGCGTAAGAGACGGGGTCAGAGGCTGCCATGTCAAACAGGGCCGCTGCAGCGTCAGCCAAGCTGCCCACCTCACCTCCTTTGATGGCATGTCTGGAACATTAGGAGCTCTGGGTGCATTTGAAGTGGCGTCTCTGTGTGATGAGACTGCGAAAACTGTGGTTCCCAGTAGTTGTGGACATCAGGCTCTGCAGTAAAGGGGCATCTCCCGCTGTCATCACCATGCATGTCTTCTTTAAGGACACAACCATCACTGGGAACAGCCAGCGCGTGACATGGGTGAGAAGTGTTGAAACATACTTTTTTTTTATTTCGCAGTATTAATTTGTTGAAATTCATATTTCTTCTTGCATTTTTTTTTCTCCTCCTCCGTCTTTGTTGTCCAGGTGCAAGGCAGGAAAGTGTCTTTTCGTAGCAAAGTGGCAAGTGATGTATCTTTCCAAATCTCAGAGAGGACAGTGATCACTGAAAGGGGGGGTCACCTATTCAGCTTCACAGGAGGTCGACATCATCATTGACAGCAGCCTCTATGGTAAAATGCGTGCTGTCTGTGGCAATTACAACAACAACAACAACTCTACAGATGATATGAGGACTGCAGATGGGAAAATCATAACCTATGTGTCTGTGGTTGTTGGCTCCTGGAGCGCTGGGGACTTTTGGAGATGGTGAGTAACACATCATCTGTAGATATGTGAAGGCAAAAGGTGCAACGCTGCATTTAGTGCCAGTGACGGTCCTCTTCATGGTTGTGAGACACACAGTATGCTCACTAACTCCTGATATTGCCTTTTTAATTGTTTTAACAACTATACTTCCTCGTCGAGGCTTTTAACCTTCAATTCTAGTTAGAGTTTTAATCTTGAACTCAACCTTGCCCTGTATTATGCAAACTGCAAATTTAATTTGACCACTGACATAATCGGGATCAGTGAGAGACGGGTCGGTGCAATGACCATTCAACCGCTTATTCTCTTTAACAGCAAGAACTAAACAAGGACTCCACTGAGTCCTTTTAAAGGTACAAGGATGTGGTTTTTAATTGCATTTGGTCCAATTTAATTAAGAAATGCCAGAGAATCCCCTATGGTAATTACCGATTAAAAAGCAGGTGAGGCTGACAGGCATGGCCATCAAAAGCTACCAAGCTTGCAATCCAATCACTGCTTGTCATCCAAGGACACTGAAGACTCATCTGGGTGCAATATTAATTTGAGCCCTCATCCTTAGTTCTGTGTTCTAGCCCAAAGTCAGTACCATAGACAATTAAGTTTCATGCATCCTCCCTCCCTTCTTCATTCAGTGTAGTTGTTTTTTTTTTTTTGGTTTCCCCCTTACTGGAACCTCAGCAAATCAAGAAAATACCACTAAGGATCATTGCTGCTCAACAGCGTTTGCTTATGCCTTTAAAATGCAATTTTCACAAGTGTTTCCTGTAATCTCTTTTCTGCCTGAGAGAACATGACTTCACTTTGCACCACTGCCCTTTTGACGACGGTTTTTCTTTTCTCATTTCAGTGCCCTGCAGAGATGCTGCCTCTGTGGCAGTGATGGAGCGTCTGATGTACAGGTAAGAAAAAAAAAAAAAAGAAAACTGCTCATCGTCAGAACACTGAACTGATTTTCCTCATGAACGATACAACGCAGATTACATGCACATTTTTCACCCCGATGAACAGGATGAAGAAAAATGGGAGGTTCTTCACCTTAAAGTTACTTGTTTACAGCCAGTTTTACTCATCATAGCTCAGTCGTTCCGCTCAATTCATAAAACTCATTTGGTTAAAGCGGTGGGGCCTGGTCCTCTATTGTTCTCATCAGAGTGGTTGGAAAAATCCAGGTCATTCTTGATCAACATCTCCATCTGCTGGAGCAGGATATTATCTCTTCTCCCTTCCGCAAAAATCCGGCTGAGGACCGGTCGCATAAATCTTCCATCTGGATTGTTATATGTGCCCATCGTTTCAAAAATGTTTTACAACACGGGTGTCCTTACTTTTCTGACCAATAAAAACTTGTTTGCAGCATGTGTCCGTTTACAATTTGATTCCCAAAGAATTTAATGCACTCTCAGCATGAGTCTGCATTAAAAATACATGAGTCTTTTGACTCTTTAAGAAATGTTTGTCTGCATCTACCCCAGCTGGTGAAATAATTCAGTAAAAGTGATGCCCTGTGCTGAAGCTCTGTGCTGAAGCTCTCTGCTATGGAGGAGAAAACAGGAAAAATGCAGCAAGAAAAGTTAAATAACCACAACACTGCCTCATACCGAAGTTCTGAATTGACTGCATTGAGACAGTGACCCTCTGCCACTAAAATTTCCATCCACTGAGCGCTGTATTTGCTCCTCACAAAGGAGGGAATGTAGTGGTTTGGTGTGGAATACGAGGAAGACATTCTCCATATACCTGGAAGGCAACTCTCGCCGACAAGAGTGCGAGACGCGCTAGTGTTGAAGCGTTCGCCTCGATCTGCTGAGCCGCTCTCTGAAGCCTGGTAATTTTCACTTCGTACTGTGACTAAAAGAGCAGTCGCAGCGTGCAGACCTCTTTAAACAGTCCATGTAATATTTCTGGGGAAATTAATAAAAATGTCTGGGGTCAAGAGCCAGAACATCTTCATTAGTTTTATGAAAACGGACATGACCCGCTGTCAGGCATATCAATGTTTGAGTGAACTATTTTATGAATAAGACTTACGGCAAGGGCCCCAAAACACAGCGTAGATACTGAGATTATTAAGAGAGGCCGGACTCCAGTTTATGACTCAAGGGAGCACATGATGAAACCAATTTGTTTAACAAAAACACCAGTTACAATGGAGGTTGGGGAAGTGCCGGTCAAATGTTTGACAAAAACCAGAGATATCAGAGGAGCGATCTAATCCACCGATCTGAATCAGCTGAGACTGCAGTCGGGTGGGGGGGGTCTGCTCAGTTTCTACTGATTTAGATGGTTTCAGCTGAGCGACGCCTCTCAAACACCAGCTTATCCCTCAAACTAAATGACTGCTATCGCCTTATCTTTCTAGATTGTGAGAGAGGAGACTCCTGTAAATGATTTGTCGATGGTGTCAAATTGAGGGGAAATGCAGCAAGTTAAAGTCCACTTTTTTATTATTATTTTTTTTTTCCAAAGTCTTGGTCTCATTTAAAAAGTTAATAGGGCCGTTGTTACTTGTGTCATTTGGAGGGTCATGGGAAGGAGGCGAAATGTGTGTTACACCAACAAAAAACACGCGATGGCCGACAATTCTGGCAGTGATGAAATGAGTTAAAACATAACGAAAAGCATGCCTCCCATGAGACACCCTCACCCAGACATTAACCTTTTTTCACAGTGGACACTTGAGCATGTCACATTGGGAAAATCACAGGTACGATACTGTCACTAACGGCTACATGTTGCTGCTTCAGTGGGATTGTGCATCTTTACTTGGCACAGCTGAACAGAGCTGATGATGTTCATGTTATGATTTCATAACATGAACACATGCTTTTTTTTTTCTTTTTCTTTTTTAATGACAGGTTAAAATGTGTGCAGGTCCACTGCCAGGAACTGTGTCCAGTTAACCCAGGAGGTTACAGTATGTGCAGGGTTTTTATGCGACCCTGCTGCCCGATGGGCGAATAGACAAAGAAAACATAAACTCCTCAGAGAAGACAGTGAGAGAGTCGTAGTGCTAGACCCAGGCAGCCTGAGCCCCCACACTGGCACCACTCTGCAGCCGCCCCCTCCCCCCGGGCAGTCCGGGGTAATTTTTGGGAGTAATTCCAGAGGTTGAGCGCTCGCACCAGCACCCCGCCCCTCCTCCTCCTCCTCCTCCTCCTGCTCCCGATTCCTGAAACCAGACCAAGTCGACTCGGATCAACTTGGAGAACCAACCCGAGTGCCGAGGAGAGTCCACGCGCAGAATGCAGACCAGAATAATCCATTTTTAATCGGCGTTTTCTCCGTACCCGCGCGCGCCACGAGAGACGGTTAATTGCGGTTTCTCTCTCTTGGTCGAAGTTACAGGAGACGGAACGCGCGTCACGAAGTTGGGCAGGGAAGAGGGTCTCAGAGAGGCTGACGGACGGTAAGTTCATTTGTTTGTTCAAATGAAGGCCTCTAATGAATTAATGCCTGTGCCCCCCCACCCCCCACCCCCAACCCCTTCCACTTAAAGCACAGCAGTCAGAAGCGGCCGTGAACGCACCAGATCTGCAGCAGTCGCGGAGTTTTTCAGCGTCCTCAGCCGGTCTCCAACCCCCCCAACTTCCATCTAAAGCTACGTGTGTGTGTCTGTGTGTGTGTGCGCGCGCGCGCGCGCGCGCGTGTGTGTGTGTGTGAGAGAGAGAGAGAGAGAGAGAGAGAGAGAGAGCATGTGACTGCTTAATAACGTCGGTCTCGCTGTTTTTCATCAAACGCAACGCTGCGTGCGTGCGTGCTCCTGCCGCGCGTCCTCCACGCCAGTCGCCGTGCGCGGCGGCGGCGGCGGCGGCCTGGCGGTGTCCCGCCCGCGGATGCCACGCCATGAGACGCTCGCAGGAACCGAGTGTCACGTTACTCGCGCACAGTCAGCAGCGTTGTTGCGAATATTGGCGTGTGTGTGTGTGTGTGTGTGTGTATCGCGGTAATTTGCGAGATCAACGTGAACTGAAGCGTCAAACGCTCGAGCCATGCGCGCTTCTGCTTGCCGTTTTGGCCGCGTCCTGTTTATTTCCCTATTGTTCGCTACAATAAAATGCCGAATGAGCGAAAGTAGAATTTTAAATGTTTTTTATTTAATTTTAATCTTACTCTAAGTTTTAGAGATAATTGTCCAGTGTGATTGTGCGTGGATTTAAGCCCACCCTTTTCACGATCAAAACTGTCCCTGTTAATTCCACTTTATTATAGCACATGGTAATTCATTTTTAAGTGGGCTCCATCACTGTGTCCCCATTATATTCCCTCAGTAGGCTGACAAACAAGATTATTGGATTGCTTCTTGTTAGAATAACGCGCCCTGTATTTGTATGATTAAACATGATTGGCAGGCCTTTGTTGTTAATCCTGCTCCCAGGCCTGACGTATTCATTTCCCTCCACTCCAGCTCCGTGTTCACACCCCCACTCTAGTCATGCATTAATCCTCAGCAGTGCTTTGGGCAAGGTAGGGGGAACCTTGGCTCTGTTAGCGGCGGCTTTGATCTTTGCAATGCAAAACATTTCATTCCATGACTTAAGAGTTAAAGCAAGTCGGGCTAAATCCGTGTACCTGCACTCCATGTTCGGTTTGGATGTTATTGGTACTTGTGCAAAACATAGGCGTCTTAAAGGGGCTGAGTGTTTGTCGGTTAGAGGAGGCGACCTGATGGGATGTGCGGCAGTTCCTCCTCTAATAAACCATGTCTGACTTGGAGAGTTTACAGAGCCTCAAAACGCTTTTTTTTTTTTTTTTTAAACAGTTTAGATGAGCTGGTCAATAACTTTGACCTGAGAATCCCTGAAATTTTTTGCTAGGAAAGAAGGATCTTCTTTGTGGATGTGATCTGAATTCTAAAGATTATAAAACACTTGATGGGTGGTTATAATATGTACATTACTGAGGGTTTTGCATGCTAAGCCTGGAAGAGGTACTGTTATGTCAAACAGAAATAGCAGAGGCCTATGATGATCATGATGATCAGTGTTGTTGTTTCAGTTGACTTCATAGAATATTTAGGGCCATAACAAAACCCAATATTATTGGCAGATTACAGCAACCAAATATCTACATGCTGCATTTAGTTTAATGTTGGCCTACACTTCAGGTCATCTATGTAACTCATATGTTAACGACTGACCTTTGATCTATAGCGCTCATTAAAATTTTGTCAACACCAAATGGCAAACAGATTCTAAAATTCATTTAGCAGGCGCTTTTGTCCAAAGCAACTTAATTGTGAGAGTTAAGCAATGCAAGGAGAGAACAATGCGAGTAAGAGCCCTGAAGCCGATCTAAGCCTGAGGCCAATGTGGGTGCGTAAGGTGGTGCAGGAAACAATGATAGAGAAACAAGGGTAGGATTTTTTTTTACATTTATTTAAATTTAAGTTGGATTTTTAGTCTACTCTTGAATACTGAGAGGGACTCGGCAGACCGGACAGATTCAATAAAAATTCAGCATTAAACCTCCTCTTAAAGGGAGAAACTATTGCAGCGTTGCTGCATTCTATTCTATGGAAAAACATGGCGTGGTCATAATCTTATGGCTG